>RYFJ01001134.1:0-253675 GCA_003991445.1 Oryza meyeriana var. granulata | reverse complement strand
GATGCTGGATCGGCTTATCTGGATAGTACTTGAGGTAATTCCTTCCCAACTCTTCCGTGATAGGCAGTCAACAGAATCGGTCTTCCAGATGGGAAGATCGGTCATGGCATATGGTCGATCCGATCTGCAGCACACTCGATTGATCTCCTGTTTCAAGAAATTCGTAGTATGCATTGTTCGAGAAGTACACGATACAGATATACTTGACGTGTGAGAATATCAATGCGGGAGAAGCAAACCTATACTACCTATTTCCGTCAATGAAAAAAAACGTGGTGGGTAATGTCTTTTCCTACTGTACTCAGTTAATATCGCTTTCGCTTCTGATGAATTCCACCGAAGTTTTAACACCAATATTTGTCTTGTCATCTTCGCAGTCTTTCCCATTTTTCGAATGTGGCTTGAGGCATAAGATACCGCTGCTTCCTCCTCAAACATCTTGCATCGGTTCCATTTCATGCCTGTGTATAATGGCTTCAGGTGCAGTCTGATCTCTCGGCGTTTATAAATGTAGATGTCAGGTCGCAGTGTCAGCTGAGCGCAACCTTTCACCTCCTCATTGCGAGAAGCTCTGTATCCTGGCAGAAAAGAAACATGTTCAATGGAGCGATTCGCTTCATCGTACCTTCCTTTTACTTGCCAGACTTGTTGGTCCTTTGAGACGATGATCGGCTTCCTCGTTGTCTTGGCGCTGCTCTTTCTTTTTGGTCTCGGTGTGTAACCGTTGTGCTTCTCTTCGATTCTTCTGATAGCCCTAGGACACACTGGTCGGCATGTCTCACGTGCTTCTTTCATCTCTTCAAAAAATCTTCAGGACTGGCCTAGTGGCTATGCTGATGCTTTTTCCCACGGCCTGATGAGGAACGGGGTTCCCAATCTTCGTCATGATAGCTTTCGTTTTTGGTGAACGCGACACACGATCGCTTAGATCAGAAACTCCGATTCTGCACTTAGCACACGATCTCTGGTTATCCCGTGTCACAAAATCCGGTTGACCTCGCAGAAGGCTAATCCTGCCTGAGAACGAAGAAACAAGCAAGAACGAAGTAACGGCAACTCAATCAAAGTGAATATGAAGATGAAGATTAAGCAGCTCGAGTTGGGGTTTCACAACCGATGACGGCGACCTGTTCTAATGGATTGATTAAAGAAACCAAAATAACGTGGCGGCGGCTAACTGATATATAGTGTAAGGGTGTCACACCTTGGCGTGGCCTCTAACAGGCTCTAGACGATACACGGCCAACGGGCAAAAGGTATCCTGGCAGATTTGGATGTGACTGTTGTTCGACGATTTCTGTTGATCCGGTGGAATTTGGACGTCAAATACAAGCATTGGTTAGCTTAAATTTCTTTCCATGCATATGTGGATGCGTAGAAATGGAGTCGTCATGCGTCCTGGGCGTCGTTTTACTGAAGGCTGTTCCTGAGTCCGAGGCAGACTCGAACTCGAGTTGGACTAGCCTCCGCTTGTCTTGGGTGTCCTTTACTGGTCTTCCGCTTCCACAATTCTACAAGTGCTTCGATGATCCTTTCAATGTTTCCTAAGAGCAAATAATATTAGGTGCAATCTATTTCAAAACTTGAAAAGGATGCTTAAAGAACGAGCTCACGCTTAGATTTAATTGTCGCATTGAGCTTCGGGTCATTGGACTTGCATAACGGTTGAGGATAAGCGGGTGGATCAAAGGAGTGATGTCTCATATCCCCCTCTTGAAATGGAGTGTCCTCGACTCAAAGCTCATCCTCTTCTCCAAGTATGGTTCAAATCTGCAATGTTTTAAATGTAGGACACCCCGTGGTGGCAACTCAAGTTTATATGCATTGTCATTTATTTTTCAATTATTTAAAAGGACCAGCAGCTCTTGGCATTAATTTAGATTACCGCAACTCTGGAATCTATCTTTTCTCAAGTGAACCAAACAATACCCGGTTCGTTTAACTTCTTTCTACCTTCATACCGCAATTCTAAATACTTTTCATTCATCTTTTCAAATATTTGCTTAGTGGTTTATGCAATTTAAGAATAAATCACCGGCTCTTTTAAGCATCATTATGTGTTCTCTCAGTGGTAGGTAAAGGAAAAGAATCCATGGGAAGCACGGGGGTTAAATCCATAACACACCTGGATGGACTTATTGGGGTGTGGGTGTTACGCTATTAATGCACTCAATGCGGCAAACTCTTCCACATTAAATTGCGCTTTCAGATTGCTTTCGAACTGTGGACAGGTGCGATTCACTATCGTTTGTCATCGGTTTGGGGATGCAAGTTGTAGAAACAGCAATTTGGTCCCCAGATTTATTCACAAAGTGCGCCAAAAATGCTCAAGATTTGGCATCGATTGAAACAGGATAGTAGATGGCATAATATCATGCAAACGAACGATTTCTTGAAAGAATAGTAGCACATGAACAGCAATCATCGTTTTCATGACAAGGAATAAATTGTGCATCTAGAGAAAGATAACACGCACAAATTTTCCAATGAAGAGCGTAAGACTCGTTCATGTAAACGCATGAAGTGCTAGGTGCATTAGTTAACCAAAAGGCATTACTAACACTATATAAACCGAACTGGTTTTAAAAGCAGTTTTCCATTCATCTCCTAATTCATTCTTTCTGGTGGTATCACTCCTCAAGTCCACTTTAGAGAAAATTATGAACATTACTATCAAGCATGTGTCTACCTAGGGCTAGGATGAGGTACTTATTGTGATATTGTTAATGCTTACAATCTCACACATGCGGCAAACTGCATCTTTTTTTGGAAAAATAACTGGAACGCATAAGGGTAAAGCTTTAGTACATACCCGCGTCAATAGGTCTTGGACTTGGCGCTGAATCTCTTGTTCCTCGGGGTTGTTCGTAGGCAGCTCATTTGAGACTCGCTCCAGGAATAAGTCATCTGGTGCCAATCCCTCGAATAGGTGGAGGCTGAGGTCATCAGTGGGAAACCGTACTATTTTGCAAAACGTTAGTGAAGAAGGCCGGCAAGTGTAGTATAGCAATCAGTGGAAAATAAAGCATTTTGAATTCACATAGACACATCATTAATCTCTGCGATCAGTTTTAAGTGGAGCAAACAGGACTTTTTAATTATTGCTTGCTGTTTTTCAGGTTAGCATACTTGTTTTAGTCTTCACTAAGCAAACTCTCTCTTATCAGTTGTACATTTGGTGCAGGGTCTAGGTAGCAAGTAATTTTTTGTCTTAGCATAAGTGTATATTTATTCTTCTACCATGGTGTGTAGCATCATTATCAAATTTCATGGACGACCAACAAAAGACAAGCTTGCATCGTACACATCAATCTAAAAATCGCGTATGTCAAGGGAAAAATACCACGGGCTTGTTTGTGTTTACTTTGCTTACCCGAGTCGTTGAGCACTGATATGGTAGGATGTGGTTGTGGTCGGCGTGGTCATCAAGCTTCTTGACCAAATCTAGAACTCACAAGTTGTTGCGCTTCCTCCTCAATGATGATCGTGCACGCCGATTTTAATGACGAAGACAATCTGAAACAGTTGTGGCGTTGCAGCTTTTCTGCTTCCTCCATCTATGTACTGAGAACTCTCTGTACAATGAAACTGGCTGATGTTTCCTGCGTGTCTATGCTAAAGAAAGGACATCTCCACTGATCAGTCCGAGGTAGCTCTAACAATATCTTCTTACATAAAGTGTAATGTAGCTCCATCTTCTGTAGCCATGTATGCCGTTTGATAGGACAATCTTTCTACACATGACAAGTCATGGCAGCGGGTGGTGAATGGGAAGAGCGGGGTGGAAGCACAGATGATGCCTCTGGTCGGCTCCGGAACAAGCTTACAGATTCATGTACGGGAGGCGAAGTGAAGAGTGAAGGACGTTGGCTCGCTGGTGTGGAGGACGAGCACTCGAAACGAAGGGAGTGGTTCGTTGGCGGCGCCGGCGTGTCGTCTTGGGTGTGAAGGAGCTGCTGAAGTTGTACTCGGCTCCGTTGCTGTGGTCGGCCTGTAATTCTTTTTGCAAGCATAGAAGCTGGAAACACGGTTGGTAGTTAAGTATTCTTTATTAATCACATACCTGAATTTCACGCTCATCCAATAAAAGGACACACTTTATCCTCTGGATTCTCTACTACCCACATTGTATTATGGCCCTTTTGCAGCTCTGCATAATTTCCTGGCGACAGACTATTTCTATCTAAGCGCTGCAATCTCTTACGCAATCAGTTTTATAAAGCAGGAAGGAATCAGCGATAGCATGGCTTCTTTGAGCCTATCCATGACTCAGGGTTGTAGTGCAAAGTAGTAGTTTTGCCAGATGATAGCAAAATCTTTAAATTCATAGTAGCTTGGCTACCTTAATGTTGATCAGGTACAGGTGGGAAGCAAATTTTTTGTTCTACTGTATTCCCAATCAGAATTCCTGCATCATATTTTTCATAAAGGATGGTATGTAAATTTTATTTTCCGCATAAGGATATCATTATTACATTACCTACGATTAGCTGATTAGCTCCCATACTGTGCGATTGAGGTGAATTTTGACGTGCAGAGTGTTCTCGGCGTGTCGCTCGCATCATAAACCCATCGTCAGTAGACAAACTCGTCGAGGATCAGCGTCGTCATTCTGTCCTGTTGTTCATGTTGGTAACTGATGGTTGCCTCAAGCTGTTGAACCTTCCCGGTCAATGTGGGACACTTCGTGTCAACGCTCTAGGCGAATGGGCGCGTCCTTCGGCCGTTTGACTACATCCGTTAGTTGCCACTCCGTAGCATCTGCTCTTCAGGTCTGCAGTCACTTTCAAAGCGGCTCGTCGTTTGGCATGGTAGTTTATGAATCAACCCTATCAACTATTTATGGGTCGGTGGATCAACCTCACTCGTTACGGGTCTACCAATTCTTACAACTGAAGCAGTGGATGGTACAAACCGGCGGCTGGTTCGTGATACTGTAAGGCAGTGGCCGAGGTTGGAAGGATTTTTCTGTACTGATCTGAAGATATGTGGAGCTTTGGAATGCACACAAAGAGAATTTATTTTGGCACCAAGCCAGTACAGATAGCAATGTGATTATTCCGAGTACTGTTCTCGTTGCTTGGCCTAAAGTGTTCAAGTACAGGTGTGTGAACAGTGGTGGAAAATAAGGATGATGAGCAGCAAAAGGTACCAAACAAGGCAAGCGCAAACGCTAACACGCTCAACTTGGTGTTTCTATGTGCTCCTCTAAATATTGTTTCGTTTGCCCCTCTCTTTTTTCTTTTTTTGGGCGTTTGTTTTTTGGGAAATTTGACTTTTCTTTTTATTTTTTTTGGATCTTTCTTTTAGCTTAGGAGCACAGGAAGTAATCACGAAATTTGAGCCTAACAAGTGAAAGGCGTGGCCTGTGGAATTTTCAAAAGATGCGTCCAAATTGAGAAAGGCTTGCGGGTCGGAAAGACGATTTCCAGGCTGTTTTTAGTACGGAAAATAAAATCGCGCGAACCCGCCAAAGGCGGGGAGAGACGGATGCGAAATTTTTTTCTGATTCCGAAACATATATGGGCTTTGGCTGAAACCGGGTTTGTATGCAGAAGTTATGCCTGTTACGAGACTCCGAATAGAGGACAAACGGATCAGAAAGTGCGGAAGTTGGCGATTGTGGTAGGGTTGAAATAGAACGTGGGGGTAAAACAACGAACTGGGATCAAACACATCTAACCAGCACAAGACCTTGATAGGACATCAAACTCACACGACGACGTCTGGACTCGACATGCAAAGGTAGGCGCGGATGGTTGTAGGGGATACAAGTATGGCGGTGGATTGGGACGACGGCAAACATCACTTCGCCGACAATGGGTAAGTTGCAAACCTGACTGTATACCTGATGCTCTGATACCATTGATGAGGAACGGGGTTCCAATCTTCCGTCAGATAGATAGCTTTCGTTTTTGGTGGAACGCGACACACGATCCGGCTTCAGATCAGAAGATCCGATTCCTGCAACCTTAGCACACGATTCCTCTGGTTATCAACCGTGTCACAAATCGGTTGACCTCGCAAGAAGGCTAATCCCTGCCTGCGAAACGAAGAACACAAAGCAAGAACCCGAAAGTACGCAACTCAATTAAAGTGACAATTGCAGATGAATGATTAAGCACTCGAAGTTGGGGTTTCACAACCGATGACGGCGACTGTTCTAATACAGATTGATCTAAAGCAAAACCCAAAACCTAACGTGGGCGCGGCTACTGAATATATAGTGTAAGGGTCGTCACACCCCTGGACTGCCCTCTAACAGGCTCTAAGACGATACACGGCCCAACGGGCCAAAAGACGGTACCCTGGCAGATTCTGGACGCTGACTTGTTTCGACGATTTCTGTTGACTCCGGTGGAATTTGGACGTCAACCAAAGCCATTGGTTAGCTTATAAATTATCTTTCCATGAATATGTGATCGTCGAAAACGGAGTCCGTATGCGTCCTGGGCGTCCGTTTTACTGCAGGCTGTTCCTGAAGTCCGAGGCAGACTCGAACTCGAGTTGGACTGGGCCTCCGGCTTGTCTTGGGTGTCCTTGCTGGTCTTTCTCCGCCTCCACACCTCTCTACAAGTGCTTCATGATCCTTTCCAATGTTCTTAAGCAAAATAACATCATTAGGTAGCAATCTATTCTCAAAACTATGAAAAGGATCGCTTAAGAACGAGCTCACCTCTAGATTTAATTGTCGCATTCGAGCTGGGTCATTGGACCTTGCATAACGTTGGAGGATCAGCGGTGGATCCAAAGGAGTGATGTCCTCATCACGGCCGATTTTGCAAAAACCTCTGCTGCTGATCATGGCGATCCATTGCACGGCTACACTCAGGGCAATTCTCAGCCGATGGCAGCCTCATTCCTTGATCCCAGCAATTCTCAGCCGATGGCAGCCTCAGTCCCAATGCGGATTATATCGTTCTGGTTCACCCTTCTGTTCTTCATATCTTGAGTATTTTTCTATCATGTCCGATGAAGTAATCCTTGACTTGTACCTTTGATGTCCTGCTCCATCAGCTTGATCCCTTAATGATGACTCCGCATATACCATGTTTACAGGGAACGGGTGCCCATCTATCTTCATTGGCTTTTTGTCTTCAAACTTGATTCGTCCTTGCTCAACAGCCAACTGAATTTGTTGCCGAAAAACCTTGCACTCGTTAGTATGGTGTGATGTCGCATTGTGCCACTTGCAATATTTCTTCTTCTTTAGTTCTTCGGCTGATGGAATCACGTGGTTTGGCAGCAATTGTATTTGCTTTTCCTGTAACAACAAGTCAAAGATCTTATCGGCTTTGCTTACATCGAAATCATACCGTTCCTCTTTGCCAATATCTTTGACCCACGGGCATGATACTGACTTCTTGTTCCTGGCCCACTCCGCCAATCCAACTCAGCATCGATTCCTCATTATCTGAGCTGATGAATAGACCTGAACCTGAGCAACCCTCCTCTGGTATTTGTCCTTTTTCGCCTCTTGAAATCGGCTTTCATGAGCCGACACCTTCTGTACCAGGTGCGACAAGGATTCGAACTCTTGAGATGAAAACCTCTCTTTGATTGGCGCCAAGAGTCCCTGAAAAGCCAGATTCGGCCAGATGCCCATCGCTCAGGTTTAAACTATAACACCGGTTTCTGATATCCCGAAATCGCTGAATGTACTCCGGTACTGTTTCATCTAGTCGTTGCTTAATCGATGTCAAATCTGACAGTCTCAGCTCATGAATCCCAGCGAAGAAATATTTGTGAAACTGTTCTCCAGATCGGCCCACCCCCGAACAGAATTCGGCGGTAATGAGGAGAACCATGTAAAAGCCGATCCAGATAATGATAAGGGAAAAAACCTAACCCTCAGGGCCTCTTCAGCCGATGCCTCCCCGCACTGCGCCAAGAATCGGCTGACATGTTCTACCGTAGACGTGTTGTCCAGCCCTGAAAACTTAGAGAAATCCGGGACCCTGTATCGGTGTGGTAACGGAACCCTGTCAAACCACTCAGGATATGGGTGCCGATACATGAACGCTTGTTCCTTGGGCTTGATCCCGAACTACTCCCTTACTATCTCCTCAACCCGTGCCGATAAGTCTTCTTCTCTTGCATTCTCCTGTTGATACTGCTGATACTGTATCGGCGGGGTTGGTTGCCGATTCTGTCTGTGATACTCCCTCTGGTAGGTACCTGGATCGGCTCCTCCTCCCGGATAGTTCTGCTGGTATCCCCCATAATAAATAGACCGGTGATACCCAGGAGGGATATCCTGTTGCCCCCAGCCTGGTTCTGCGCGAACAAGTGTTCTGGTATATCCTTACTAATGTTGTAATTAACTTGGCCTGGCTCTATCTTCGGTGGGAGAAAAACAGGGCCCCGAGTTGGTTCTTGGGCAATCGATCCATCAACAGTCTTCTTGATAAGATTATGCAATGTATTTACTAAGACCCCCGACTGATTGATGAGCGCGTGATGTACAGCCTCGTTGACCATCTCCTGTAAAGGCTTGATTGGTGGACTCTCAAGTTGTGTGCGGCTCGATTCTCCTACCAGTACTAGTTTTGGAAACTGAGACTTCTGAATCGGCCCTTGCCTTGTCATACTGAAAGATTCTAGGCACAGCTTCTGGAAATTTGTCATGGTATGTTCAATTTGCTGTCTTTGTTCTTCAGTTAGATCTTCCATGGTGACCGGAATTACGTTGTCCGTCTTGACTTCTTTTCCGGCCATGTTGAATCTTGATTGAAACTGTGTTTTTGTTGGAATTTGGCTTGAAACTTCGTGTCCCACCGGGCGTGCCAAAAGCGTGTTGACGCCGAAAACCCGCCGGGGGCCGTCAGGCGTCTGGGTGACACGCGAAGGCCTGGGAGATTTGCTTCACTCCAGTGCAGGTCCTAAAGTTTGAGGTTCGTAGGCGTGCCAGTCAATTTGACCCTGTAATTGACAAGGACGAAAATGTTAGATCAATGAGCCAATCGGCTGGAAGCCGATCTAGACTCGTTTCATCAGCCGATGGCCGATGCGCACTGTAGCACTTATACATCGGCTTAAGGCCGATGACGGCAAGAACAATAACGTGATAATAAACAAATATAGTGCTAGCCGATCATCAAAGGGATACTCAAAAACCGGCTATAAACTTGATAAAATAAGCAAGTATAATGCATAAATAAATCAAATAAATCCTGGCTGATCATAGTCTAGTGTTACTGGTGTTGCCATGAAGATATGCCTGGGCCCGGGCCCTTGCTTATATCGGCTCCCGGGATCTTCGTCCGCTGTCCGGGTGTTAACGCCAAAATTTGGCACGGGTCTTTAGCAGATTCGGTTAAGAGAAAATCACAGATGACCGGTGAAGATTGATCCAGAGGAGACCGAGTTTGGGAAGAGACCGTGAAGACCACAGTATGGCAGTAAATTACCTTATCTGTAAATTAGGTAGTTTTGATACTTTTTAGAGAAACCTGATCTCGTGTCCGATCAGGACTTGTTAGTTTTCCTTTTATAGATAGGAAATTCGTGTGCCGTGTCCTATTAGGACTGTAATAACTCGAGGTATATATACGTATGCCCGGGTACCTTGTAATCTATCTCAACGATCAATACAATTCGGCACATCGCCACCCTTTACCAACGGGTTCTTGCTTCTCGAGCCGGGCTGCATCGGTTAGGTCCGAACTCCAGCGAGAGGGTAAGTCTCGTTACCCCGGCTACCAATCGGCTAGGACTTCCTCGGTTAGGTCCGATATTCTAGTCGGTATATGGTAGCCAGCTTACCCCGATATATCTGCTTTGTCTACGGCTGCATCGGTTCGGTTCGATCTCTTAGGCCTATCAGGTATATCACATCACGCGTGCATAGTTTATCGGTTTACTGGGGAAAGCTTATCGTCAATTTGTGCTGCATCGGTTGGGTCCGACCTACTAAACTGAGCGATAAGTTGTTCCTGCTAGGCCGATGGTTTCTGTGCAAGCGTCTTATCGGAATGCATAGCCGGTAAGTTATCATATACATCACGATTGCATTAGATCTATCGGCTCACCGAGGTTCTTTTATTATTGTTAATCTGTGCTGCATCAGTTAAGTTTGAACTACTAGATTGATAGTGATAGATTGAATCTTGCTGAGTCGATAGGTTTTATGCGATGTTCTATCGGAGTGCTTAGCCGATAGGTTATCTTTTTATAAAGCCGACTGTATTATCCTTACTGTTTTAGTCATCTATATTATCATCGGTTTTCTAGCCGATGCACATGTGTTTCCTCGGCAGTCGGCTGGCTTACTGTTTTGCTTATCTATTTTATCATCGGCTTCTAGCCGATGCACATGTTATACTGACAGCTTATCCACTTGTTTATAGCGCTATTGGTTTCCTAGCCGATACACAGGTGCCATCGGCTATCGGCTACGAGAAGCCTATATCAGTCCGTATCGGCCGATAGCCGATGTGCAGTTGCTGCTGACCCGGGCACGAGCACAAGCGAGGACCCGGGAGCGAGAACCCGAGCACGACACCCCGGGCGCGAGTACAGGCGAGGGCCCGGGCATGAGCATAGCGGCGATTGGCTTGAAGGAATCCGTATCGGCTTACTGGCCGATTGGATCAGTAATCAAATTTCTTCATCTCCTTGTCAATTGCGGGGTCAAATTGACTGGCACGCCTACGAACCTCAAATATTTTAGGACCTGCACTGGAGCTAAGCAGATCTCCCAGGCCTTCGCGTGTCTCTAGACGCCGAACCAGATCGTCAGCAAGCCTTTTGGCACACCCGGCGGTTTTCGGCGGCAACACCGGGCCCATACACTGGTCCTTACCCGGGCTCATGCCCGGGCCCTCACCTAGGGTCGTGCCCGGGAACCTGCTTGTATTTGTACTTGGATCGGCAGAATGAACCCATCGGCTAGCCCTTGGCCGATTGTAACGATAATACAGGCAAGAACATATAATAAAGTATGCAGTAACATAAATGATAAATAATTGATAAGCTAGCCGACTACTGAATGGAGCGAGTATAGGATAAGACAATAAATAAATGTAGTCGGCTTTAACGGATAACTTATCGGCTAAGCACTCCGATAACACCATCGCACAACACCATCGGCTCATCAAGAGTAAAGCTATTATCATCAGTCTAGTAGATCGGACCCAACCGTTGCAGCACAGACCGACAATGATAACAATGCCTCAATGGGCCGATAGATATAATGCGATCATGATGAAGATAACTTTATCGGCTATGCACTCCGATAAGACGCCTGCGCACAAAGCATCGGCCTAGCAGGACCGACTTATCACTAGCAGTTCAGTAGGTCGGACCTAACCGATGCAGCACGAACTGATGATAAATCGCTCCCAGTAAGTCGATACAATCTATGCACGCGTGATGTGATATACCTAATCAATCTATGAGATCAAACTGAACTGATGCAGCCATAGATAAAGTAGAATATACCGTGGTAAGCCGACTACCATAAACCGACTAGAATATCGGACCTAACCGAGAAAGTCCTAGCCGATTGGTAGCCGGGGTGACGAGACTTACCCTCTCGCAGGAGTTCGGACCTAACCGATGCAGCCCGGCTCGAGAAGCAGGATCCCGTCGAAAGGGTGGCGATGCGCCAAATTTTGTATTGATCTGTGGTTGATAATTTACAAGGTCCCCGGGCATACGTATATATACCCCGAGTTACATGAGTCCTTATAGGACACGGTATATGATTTCCTATCTATAATAGAAAATGCTAACTAATCCTGACCGGACACGAGGTCAGGTTCCCTAAAAAAGATAAATCTTTCCCTAATAAATATAGTAATTAACTGCCACGCACGGTCTTCACGGCTCTTTCTCGGACTCGGCCTGCTCCTTGAACCAATTTCTGTTAACCGACTGCAATCGTTCCCTTGACCGAATTTGATACAAGGCCTTACCAAATTTTGGCGTTAACAGATAGGTTATCCCATATTCCATGTAATTGATAAAACATGCAATTTATTTATAAATCGTAAAATATTTTACAAAGTAGGTTCAACATACTCAAGGATGAATGTGTGACTTGCCTTGCGACCGAACATCTTCGACTGCTCTTCCGAACTCTTCCGTAGACTCCGCGGTCCTCCGAATGGTGATTATACACGACTACACACAAAATAATAAAAACTCTAAGAAACTCTAAATAAATAGTACATAAAAAATACATAAACAAGTAAAGCATGATTTTAGATAAATTTAGGAAGAAGAACGGGTCAATTCGGAGTTCGAACGAAAAAGATACGGCTTCTAAAAGTTTAATTCAGAGAAAAGCCGAAAAGAAATTGAAAAAAGAATATTCTCGGGAATATTCCCTCGAAATTAAATTAAAAGAATTATTTTTGAATGGATAAATGAGTAGGACCCATTGTCATGGACACAGATTTAGTGGATTAGGTCCATGGACCGAGCAAAAAGATGAGGTGGTGGATTGGAATGATGTGTCTGCCTCGTGGACAAGGAAACGACGTCGCGACTGAGGTGGATGCCGATGTGGCACGAAAGGTGAGATGGTGATGAGGTGGATCGATGACGAGGAAAACAGGGCTGAGGTGGCAGACGAGATGGTCATGCTAAGATTGACGTGGCATCGGATTTAGACGTGTGGAACCAACGGTGGAGACTCGATCTGGACAATCCGTTGGTTGCGATTGACTTGGTATTTTATGAGGATCAGTTGGTTCGAATTAGGTCTCGAAGGATCAACGATCGGGATGGCTTGAAGACATATACGCCGGGTCACAAGGGAGGGGGAGACGCTGGGGTTCGTGCAGCAGTGGCACGCCGAGGGGCCAAAACGAGCTCGGTCGTCCAAGGCGCAGCACAAGAGACACGCCGGCGCGATGGCCGGGGAGAGCGACGACGACGGTAGCGATTGACGGTGCCACGGCGGCGATGCCTCGGCGAGTCGAGACCGACGAGAGACGGGCAAATGCGACGACGACAACGGCATGCAGCTTAGGATGGCGGCATTCGATGACCAGACGACAGCAGCGCTCGATGACCAGACGACGGCGGCACATGGGAACGGTGTGGCCAGGGGCTAGGAACAATGGGCGGCAGCGCCGAGGAGGAGGAGATGATGGCGGGACGGCCAGCGCGACGGCAACATGGGGAAAAACGACTAGGCTATGGCGATGACCGATCAGCGAGGTGGCAACGATGGCGATCGACTGCGACACGGCAGGGCGGCCTAGATGGGAAGAAGAGGGCGTCACCGATGGGAACACGGGGCTCACCGGCAGCACTGGATCGCGGAGATGGTGACGACGGCTCGTCGGCCGGGACGACAGTGCAACGATGACAACCAGCGGTAGGACACAGTAGGACCACGGCAAGCCGGCGACGGGGAAAAGGAGCTAGGTGTCGGGACATACGACAACGGCGACGACCAACAAAAGGGAGGACAGGCAGGGCGGCGTGGTGCTCACTAGTGGCGGGCGACGACCTCGGGCGGCACATCGGCGTCGGGCTTCAGTCACAGGGCGACGACGGCGGCGACTGCCTGGCGGCGGCGACACAGAACAGGCGGCAGGTTGGCACAGAGCAGGCGGCAGGGCAGGCACAAGGCACAGAGCAGGCGTAGAGCGACGGGAGCAGCAGAGGGACGGCGCGTGCAGGAGATGGGGCGGCTCGGCGGGCGGCCCTGGATGCAGCGGCGGCGCCGGTGAGGTGGCGCAAGCGACGGCGGCACGATGGCGGGGAGGCGTAGACGACGGCGGTGAGGAGGGGACGACGAGCAGGCTCGGCTTGCGGGCTCACCGGTGGCAGACGAGGGCGACGACCGGCGATGAAGCGACGAGGACGACGGCGACGAGACTGCAGCACGGAGACCCGTCGAGGTCGGCGAGGGGCGGCGACGTCCGGTAGTGTCCTCCGGTGGCGATGGCGCACGGCAGAAGCGCTTGCACGGGAGCAGCGGAGGGGCGGCGCTGGACGGCGGCAACAGGGCGGCGGCGGTCGGGCACCGGAGCGGCTCGGCGGGCGGCGCCAGACGGCGGCGGCTTCAGACGAGCGGGGAAAACGAGAGAGGGGAGCTCGGGAGAGCTATTTGGGGCACGGGGAGGCGGAATCGTGGCCGAGGAGGCGGTTTCGGAGTGGGAGTGGGCGCGGGAATGGTGGCGTCGTGGGGTCGTGCGACGCGGGATTGGCGGCCACGGCGGTTGCGGGGCGGCGTGGGAGCGGGCAGCGCAGGCCGGGGCTAGGGCGGCGCAGGCCGGGCGAGTGAGGCCGGGGAGAGCGAGGCCGAGCTCGGCCCAGGCGGCGGCTCGGCAGGCAGGTGTCCCAAGCAGAGAGAGAAAAGAGCCTGGGTGGAAGATAAACAGGAGAGGGAACCAGAAAGAAGGAGAGGAAAAATTTGGAAGAAAAGAAAAGAGAAAAGGTGGGGCCTTTTTGGGGATTTTTCCAAAAATTCCAAATTTAGAATTTAAATTTAAAATTTCAAGAAATATTAGGAATGTCGGAAACTAGAAAATTGTTCGGAATTTTGGAGGGTCACGAACATTGGCGTATATATATATATGGAAAATCAAAAACGTCGAAACACCTTTGGAAATCAAAATATTTCTTTGGAATCAACGAAATTCGCCGGAATTTTTGGAACTCTCCAAGCATAAGAATATTTTGGGAATTTCGAGAATATTGGAAGGAGTTAACAGGAATATTCCGAAATCAGGAAAAATTGGGAATGTTTAGGAATCAGGAACTTGGGGAAAGATGGAGGGTATTTTGCGTCGACCGAGAAATTAGGATATTAGAGGAATATATTTCACGGAGTTCGGGAAACGGAATAAATGAACGTCCAAAATATGGGGAATATTTTGGGAGTCGAGAACGGTAGAGGGAACAGTTTAGGAAACATGCGATCGTCTGAAATATCAGTATATTTTGGAGAATCGGAACATCGAGGAGGTTTTAGGGTTCCGGGAGCGACACGAAACCCTAGAAGAAAAGGGAGTCAAAGTTCACGATGAATGGGGAGACTTCAAAGGACTGAACCGAATGACCTGAATAGGGAAAAAGACAGGGATTTTATTATAGATTTATCTAATTATAAAAATAATCTTTATCCCATTAAAATTAATTTTGGAGCTCCGAAAGTTCCGAGAAAATTTCAGAGAGTTTATTAAATTATGGAGAATTTACTAGAAATAAATGCCACCACGAAACAGATAGAGTTTACTCTTATAAATACTTAAACGCTTAAAATATTCTGACAAAAGCCCGGGAATATAAAAGCGTTCAAGCATTTATTTAAAATTTTCAACTTGGGATTTTTAATATTGGAAATTTCAAAATTTTATTCAAATACGTTTCTCAAACAAAAATTTTCTAGCGTATTCTTATATTTCGATTTACCCAAAAACAATTTTTTAATTAAACCAATTTTTAGGGCGTGACAGTTCACCGTGAAGCTATCGGTGGTCAAATCACCTATGGCGATGGCCGGAGCTAGTGGCAACAGCGGCATGAGCGATGGAGAGCTTCGGCATGAAGGTGAAAGAGGAGCTATGGCTTGATTTGGTCTAAATGGATCCATACGCGAGCTCCTAAGGGACTCTAGGAAGCTCACCAAGGTGCACGTGGGGTTCGGGAAAGCTTGGTCGACGATGATAGCGTCGGAGATGGCTCGGTGGCGGCAAAACCAACGGGTCTTCTTCAGCGATGTGCTTCGGTCAACAAGCTGCCAAATAAAAGAGTGCACGACATCAAGTGAGGTCTAGGGTGGCTACACGTGCAACGAATTGAACTAACTCTAACCGAGGAGCGAGGAATCAATGACGGCAACTCAGCTCGAAGCTGGGGAAGACCATGGTTGATCTCTTCCAACAGGGCTCGATTCTTGGGGCTTCCTTGGGCGTTTGGTTGCCTGGCCATGGAGAGGCTGGTGGCGCAAAGGCTCGGCTAGGACTTCTCTAAGGCGGCTGGAATGGCGGAATGACGGGGCAGTGGAGCACCGAGGCTGAGAGCGCGCACGGTGGCGAACAGCTCTCCTTCAATCTACGCGACATGAGATGCAAAGCACAACAATGGGTTAGGCGTAGAGAGAGGGTTGTGTTCCTGGGCTTTTGTTGCGGCGAAGCTCACCCAAGCGACGGCGGAGGCGGTCGAGCACTCGCTAGTGTCGGAGAAGATGATGTTGTTCTCGACAAACCTGAGATGAACTTCCTCGGTTCTTCCGCAGAATGGACAGAGAGAGAGAGAGAGCAAGAGGGTGTTGGCAAGATGGCCGGCTAAATGGTGGAGCTCTCCTTGGCGGTGGGTGGCTAGGGTGGCACTGGGTGGCGTCGACGCATGGAGAAGAACGTGGCCACGTTCCAGGGTGTGGTCTGAGCTAGGGCGGTATCTCTGACTGGTATGTGGGTCCAAGGGTCCAGTGGGTCCCACATGGCAGTGAAATAGAGAAGAATTCTCTAGAGACCAAGTCTGGAGAGTTGTGCTAGCTAGCTGTCTTGCACTAGTGATTTCACAGCTTTACAGAGGGTTTAAGGGGTCAAATTTACTGTGAGAAGATGGATATATGTCTTACTAATCTGCAAATTTATAAAGCTAGAGGCCTTATATTTTTAATGTGGCAAAAAGATGAAATGGGCATAGTGACAGTTTTCTGCACTCCACTTTATTTCCTCGGGTTTTGCACTTATCATTTTATGTGCTTTCTTCAAGAATTAAATTAGGCCAAAATTTTTTGGTTGTAGGGTTCATGTTGGTACAAATTATGGAAAAAGGGCACTGCAAGAATAGTTTCGATTTTTATTTGGTGAAAATAAGAAATAAACAATTTATTTTAGCTAGTTTTCCTAGTTTTGCTGAATTGAAAGATTTTATTGAAGTACCTATTGAAGTGATAAAATCAAGAAAACTTTAACGTAAACTTAATTTGTTGTATTGTGCTTATGGGAATTTTTTCATGGTTTTATGTTAAACCAATGATTTTTAGAAATTCCTTCGCCAATTTAATGCATATGTTACCTATTATGGAAATGCACTTTAAGAGCCAAAAACATTAAAAAGAAAGCAATGCACATGAAATGATGATGAATTTATTTGTCTCCACATTTTCATGTCATAACTTTTATTTATACACTTTTAGGCATATTACATTTTCTATTTTTTGTAAATTAATTCTTAAAATTTCTTTGCGAGGAACCTTAAAGCATTTTAACTCGATCAAAAATTCTTATACATAATTGAATATATATTACTTCCATTTTTGTTTGACCCAAAGAAGGTTTTAGGGATTTGCATTATGGATTCCTGTGCCGTGATTTGTATTCTTTTATATTTTCATATTTTGACCTAGGGTGAGTTTTTAGCTTGAAAATTTAACTATAAAAGTTTTAGAGTACATTTTAAAGTTAACTCTAGTCAATCTACCTCTTATTTCAATTCTACGTAGAAAAACTAATTTATATATTACTTCAAGGGCTTTTTACTAATTTGTTAGGTTGAATTTCCAAAATTCGAAATTCGGGTATGTTACACATGAAAATTCGGAATACAAATATATAAGTAAAGACGACGTACCAAGAAGAATACATAGAAAATACAATCTTTAAATATCTGTCACACCCCGATCTTGCACCTCCGTACAACGGCACCAAATAGGGCGTGCCGTAGGAAAACAGCGCGAACTGACTTCCCGCAGAACCGTGATACCGATACCAGTCCTAGGACACAACGTTGGTATCCACGGAAATCAGATATGCATCATTGTAGTACCTTAATTAAATAAATAACTAATAAAATAGACATATATCTTAACTTACGTTGTAGCTTCGAAGCAAGCCGGAGACAATAACGAACAACACAGAGGCAGCGGAACAACGAACTAAGTCCCAATACACAGGCAACGGCTGGGAACCAGGATTAAACCCTAATCTTCACTTCACAGCAACTTCCAGCTTTAGCTCCCGGTAGAGAGCTATATATATAGAGCAAGGGTGAGTACGTACGTACTTAGCAAGCCAAGGGAACATAGGTGGTTGTTGCAGGCTTCAAAGAGAGGCTGGATATTTTGCAATCTGTTTTATTTAAATATTTTGAATCTGCTAGTGTGTGCTTCTCAACAATTAGGGCGAGGTGAGTCTCGCCTGATCGGAGTGAAAGATGCATCAATCTTTATTTCTCCAGTTTTCACAATCTCAAGAATTCTCATCAAACAGCTTCCCATGCTAAAACATTTTTTTTGGACTTCCCAAATCCCGCTATCCACGACAGCCAAGCCATTTCATCGGACCTCCAGCGTCCTTGATGGTATTTCCTTCTCACAGTTCCCAAAACCACACACAGTTTGCAAATAGGGTAAAATAAAACTACGCTAAGAAATCACCTCACATCCGCCCATGACTGTGGGCACAACTATTTAAACAGTTTAGACCTCTGCAGAGGAGGTACACTTTACCCACACGACGCGACTTACTCTAGTCACCAACTCACACGCATTGGGTATGATTTGGTGGCATAGAGGTTTTCGCGACAAGTCATTTCCTGAGCCATCCCAGGTTACCCCATGCCGACTGGAGGGGTCCTCAAGACCAACAACAGGGTAGGTCGAAGACCATGCTATGCCAGGAACCCAGGAGGCACCCCCGACGCCCTTCCGCATGATCCACAGTCCAATGGCATGCAAGGCGTCCCTGAGAGGCTAGTTACTCAGCCAGGGGCTTCCCAATTCACCCATGTGGTTATACTGTCATATGTTCGGATAAAATTTCGAAGGAATCGGTCATTACAGCAACCACATAGGCATCACACACACTGGACCAGCCTTGTGTCGCGAATCTCCATTTTGAAACTCATTTTTCTTTCACAAGGCACCGACCCAAGTGTCGGGTTTTCCAAACGTTTTGTAAAACCACGTTTTACCCAAGAAGTTGCTCAAATTTTAAGTTTAAAGGAGCGACTGTCAGTACTCGTACAATAGTGCATGAATACCAAGGCACGATAGCGGTGGTTACAAGGGAACAAGGTATTTCAATCATCAAGGAAGGATTTAGATACAGCAAGTTTAGGAAGGTCTGCCGGTCTGACTCACAAACAGGACCGCACAGATCAGTGTACGCCTATCGATGCAAGATTTCGCAAATAAAATAATTTAAATTTCAATTATAGGCTCGATTGGTCAAAGGTGACTTGCCTTGCTCTAGATCTTCACGAGTCTTCGAGAAATCTCGGCGAAATCTTCTTCGAAACGAAATTCCGACAGTCGTTTACCATGTGCAAACACTCAAAATCTACACAAAGACTAGTAAAAAGATCCTATTTAGTACTACTAATAGTTCTATTAAATAGATCTCAATTTTAGAAAATTACTGGAGTTGGAACGGAGTCAATCGGAGTTTCGGATCGGAAGTTATGAATTTCTGAAGTTTAATTGGAATTTTGGGAATAAAGGAATTGATTATTTAATTACTGGAATGAAATATTCTCAAGAATATTCCGTTGGGTCACTGACAGTGGGGCCCCTGACAAGGCTGGCCCACAAGTCAGTGAATAGAGGGAGAGCTAGTGTGAGGACACTGTTCGGTGGGGTCCATGTGCAAGAGAGAGAGAGCTAGTGGATGGGGAGCCTGTGGGGTCCAGTGTCAGTGGCACAAGGGGGGGCTCACGGTTGCAGCTCGTGGTGGACTGGGGCATGAGAGCCCACACATCAGCGACTTGCGGACCAAGGGCCGAGCGCATGAGTTCGGTGCACGGTGTATGAAGGTGGCTAGGCCCGCATGTCGGTGTGTGGACGAGGGAGAGAGAGCTAGGCTCGGGCGGGACCACATGGCAGTGGACAGGAGGGGAAACGGGAGAGGGGCTTAGTGGCCGATCCGACGGCTGATGGTGATAGGGCCTCGCCGGTGAACGGCGGCATGCCTGGACAAGCGGTCGACGTCGACGGTTAGAGGGGGTCACGGCGAACCCTTTCAACGGCTTGGATCCAAGAAGGACCGTGCTACGATGGTCGACGTCGAGTGACAGGGACCAACGGAGAGAAGAGGGAAGCCGCACTTCGGCGTCCATGGCAGCGCAGCAGCTCCGACCGAGGGTGACGGTGATTGGAGGACGGGAAGACCATGCCTCAGGTAACGCCCGGGGGATTGGGTCTAAGTGACATCCCGAGCACCAAAACGGGGTACACGCGCATGCAGAGAGGAGCTCACCAACGGGGAACTACTCGATAGCGGCGGTGTCGTGGCAAGGAGGGGAAGATTGGAGTTGAGGAGAAGCGTTGTCCACGGCGGTTCGAGAAGGGGACTGCTCGAGGTGATCTAGCGGCGGCGGAGGACGGCCGGGCTTCGAAAGACGTGGTGTGACCCGGTTTAGCCAAGCGGCGGCGGATCGATGTGGTAGCCGGCGATGCTCGAGGATTGGAAGCAACCAAGGAGAGGAATGGCTCCTGAGAGGGGGTTTTTATAGGGGCGAGGAGAAACTCGGCTAGCGCCTCCAATAATGGAGCTCCATGATTGAGGCCTAATCATGGGGGTGTGAGGAAAGAGGGCGCCGTGGTGGGAGTTCTCGCATGCGGGAGGGATTTCGCGGACGGCAGCGATTTGGAGCCGATCAATGGCGGTGCATCAGGCGGCCAGTTTTGGACTTCGTGCGTGGGCTAGCTCGGCGTACAACGCGGATGAATGGGGCCAGCACGGGCAGTAAGGAGTGAAAGAGGGAGAGAGGTTCGTAACAGGGCCATGTTGACGCACCATCTCGGTCAAAAGGAGGAGAGGGAGGGGGAAAAGCAAGGGGTAGCTGCGGCGAGGGTGTCTAAGATTCATCGCTCCATGAGCTGGGTGGGGACGCCATGACCTCGGCGGCCAGCTCGATGTCGGAACATGTTGGCATTTGACTGAGCAGGTCTCATGCGAGAACAGGGAGGAGCTGGAAGGCGAGAGGAGGACAAAGACGCACTGTTGTGCGAGATCAATGGCCTCGTGGCGCGTGGGCCACGCAACGTGGATCCAACGGCGCGGGCACGTGCGTGTCTGCTAAGGAGATCGGACGACGGGCACGGCTCGGGGACACGTGGCGAGAGATCGAGCGGGAGGCGAGTGAGGCTCACGCGCGGGCGGTCGTGTGCTTGCGGGATGGGGATCGCGCGGTTGACACAGCGTCGGCGGGACGCGTGGCAAAGATCCATGGTGTGCGGTGTCCCATGCGGGGTGAGGGGGAATCGGGCGACGTCCACGGCGCTCGGGACCACGTGGCGTCGATCCAACGGAGCACGGCAACTCCCGTGTGAGAGAAGGGAATGTTGGGCCGAAAGGGGGGTTTTGAGGCCCAAGGATACAATGCGCTTTCTCAATTTCTCTGAGACTATTTTGGATGGGTTTTGGAGAGATTTCCAAGGGGATTTGAGTTTTGAAATATTTTTGAACTCAAGAAAAAAATCCAGGGAGTTCAGGGGGGAAAGTCCCAAGGGCATAATGGGTATTTTGGAATTATTATTTTGGGCACTCAAGGATTGTTGTGGGAGATTCAAAGGAGGGTTTCAAATTCAATTTCAAATTGAATTTGTTGGTACTCGTAGGGTTTCTTTGGAGAGTTCAAGGAGGTTATTGATGACAGGCTAGCACACATTTATACACATGTGTGTAGGGGTAGATGCGGAGGTCGGTACATGTGGTTATACCCTGGTGTGTATATACAGTATATATATACAGTATATATAGATATCTATATTGGTGGAGAGGATTTGGATAGAGGTTCGATGCCCAAGTTATATAGTTAACTCGGACTTGTTCTTAGGGTTTTCAAGGAGAGAGGAAACAAGGGGAAAAAATATTTAGGGTTTTGACTCGGAACTTCAGAATGGATATCGAAACAAAATTTTGGAACATCGGTACAGATGTTGAAGCGGAGATTTCTCAAGGGAGAAACCGAGGGGGTTGTCGTCAGGATTTTGGGGTAAACTTGAATACGACGATTAAGATTTGAGGATTTCTTTTGGAACGGAGGTTTTTGAGAGGAGGGATTACGAGATCAAGGACACGAAAACAAACTGAGATCCATGGCACGACATACAACACAGCACACAAAGATTGAAATTTTCATGGGTAGTTTTTAGCAAAATATTATTTAATGTCTTACTGAAAGCAGGGCGTTACAATATCCAAAAGTAAGATTTAAAAAATTATAACAATAATACATATAAAATAACATTGAAGGGGAAAAAGAAAAAAATACAGTCCATAAGGAAATGTAATTTATAAATAAATAAAATTCAGAATAAAAATTAAGGAATATTGGGAGAAGTGTTCATCTAAAACACGACACAAGATTAACTATAATTTGGAATAAAAAAATTCTATTTATCTATCTATTATATTATTAAGACAGCCTTGACAGGAGGCACTATTTTGCTTGGAGCCTAGAAATTATCACATTAATTATAGAAAAAGACAAAATCTACATCGTTAGATCGTGGTGGACCCATATTATAATGGTTGAGATTTAATTGAATCTACGAACAAATTTGACTAGGTATCTTCTTTCCAATTTGAATATAAGATATATTGTTTTGAATTGGACATAGATGTATGAGGGTAGCATACTACTAAAATATCTATGTATGCCATCTAGAATAGAAAATCCAATTTCTATCCACAAGACACAAAGACAAAAGCATGTCCGTGTTGGTAAAATTAGAGAAGAAATCAATTTTGAATAGAAGCAACATAAATTGCAACAGGAAAGTGCCCATAATAGAGCATCTAGAACCTTTACATCAAAATGCATGGACTCAGACCAAGTTCTGGTTTGATTCTCCTAATTAACCATATAAAACTTTGTACAAATTAGGCTATGCACATCAATGCGTGGTGGGGGGTGATAAGAATCCACAGCAACAAGCCGGTCAAGATGCATAGATTACCGGGAAGAACGAGTATGACTTGAAAGCAACGAGTACTAAAAATTAACACCAGCCTTTTCTTGATTGTAACACAAATTCATGAGTAATTAAGAGCATAGATTGATTAGGAGTCGGACGGGCTGCATGTAGTGTTGAAGCTGGTAGTTAGAGTACAAACCTAATTAAGGTCATCTACAACCACGTGTGGCTGAAAACAATAGGACTACTTAAGTACATGTTAAGCTGTAAAAGTTGTTATATTTTGGAACGGATGGAGTAACAATATTCAAAATAATCTATAATAATTACGGTACATATATAAAGATTTATCCTTAATAATTATTTATTGGAAAGAGTCTATTAAAAATAAAATTATAAAAAAATGTTAAGATGAAAATTATTTAAAAAATTCATGTGAAATAATATTTAAGAATAATTTTAGCTTGGACTAAAAGTAAAATAAAATAAAATAAATAATGTTTCATTTTAAAAGCAAAGTCCATAATAAAATACCTAAACTACTAAAAATTTAGAGTTAAAAATATCAATTAAGTCCATGTCGAAATACTGTGTGAAAGTTGCTATATTTTGGAGTGGATGGAGTAACGAAATTCAGAATAGTCCGTAATAATTACAATAAATATATAAAAATGTAGCCTTGATAAATAGTTATTGAGGAGTCTATTCAAAATAAAATTATAAAGAAAATTTTTAATACAAATTTATTTAAAAATTTCCATGTGAAATAATATCAAAGAATAATTTTATCTCTGACTAAAAACAAATTGAAATTAACAGCATTTCATTTCAAAGCCAATTTAGAATAAATACCTAAATCACTAAGAAAATTAAAGTTAAAAAAAATCAATTGTTTCCATGTTGAATATACCGTCTGAGAGTAATTAAAATTTAATAAAAATATAGTTATTCGATTGTCGTGGGAATTACAAATATCTAGATGTTATAATTTGAAATATGAAGTAAAAAATAATAAAAACCAATGTAGGAGATAAATATTTTCTAATAAAATAGAATTATCTACATGTTATCTAATTAAACTCATACGATCTACATGTCTGCAATAGCTTAGAATGCATGCATGATGAAAATTTAGAGTTTTACGAGCGTATCATTGTTGAACACAATTGCGGTGCATGGATGGAGGACTAGGATTCATGATCACGACTATAAAGAGAGCTCGAAAAGGAGGCACCAAATTTGTGCTGAAGGTCTAAAAATTCTCACATTGATTAAAGAAAAAAGAGATATTTTTGGTTAATTCCATGTACTACTTTAATTTAAAATAATAAATAGTAAAAAATAGCAGGAAAGGTCCATGTCAAATACTACCTCTAACAAAAAAAATTAATTCATAACAATTCCAATACAAATGAGTAGTTAGAGAAAAGATTAAAGTGCCAGTAATCAATACGAATTTGTATTGCCAGTTGGGCAGGTACAGAGGATTGAAGGGACAAAACACATTTAATACTTTATCTTAAGGTAAAGGGCTACAAATCAACCCGATCTTTTTAGAACAAATTTTGAACACTAGAAATTAACTCCTTATGGGATGCTGGGAATAGCATATAAAAAACACAAATATGAAAAGTCTACGTTGAACACAAATAATTGGAATTTGAATAAAAACTATAATTATCTATCTTATTTGTATACAAACAAACTATAGTGCCATATTACCTTCTTGCCACTTTGTTAAAGGAAAAACCGATACACCAGAATAACTAAGAGAGAAAAAATTATAGCCGATAATATAGATATCAAGGGGTTGTCAAGAGAAGGGAGGATAGATAGAGAGAATTATGGGCCACGGTTACTAGATATGGAGGATTGCAAGCCGCTAGAAACTAACGGTCACATATATATATGCCATGAGCTCACATTATATCAAATAGTTATGGATGATATATTTGATCTTGATTCAAGTGGTTGAGAAGCATGCCTATGGGATGTTCGATTCTGGCGTTTTTAACTTTATGATCTAAAATCAACAAATTTTTTATATCCCAAAAAACTTCACGAAATCTTGAAGGAATAAACTAATGGGATGTCATAACAGTAAATGAACTATCCAATATTTTATATAACACGAGAACTTTTTCATAAACAAGCGGACTAGTTGTGCTCTCAATTACCCTTAATAGAGACTAAATTATAAAAAATAAGCATCAAACAAGTGAGATTGAGCAAGATTCGAACTTGCTATTGTTAGCCGAACAAAAGAAATTCTGTAAGTGCGTGATTGTGTGAATAGATAGAAATATGCATTATCAACTTATAAATATATGAATATTTATTAAAATTTTAAGTAATATTATTAAATATTAAAAATTTAAAAACAAATCTAGCCGTGCAAATATACGGACCACCCTGCTATTTTCATTGAATCGTGGGGTATAGTCAGTGTAGTCGTGTAGTGACGAATTTTTTATTTTTTTAATAAAATATTTACAAAAGTATATTTTTGTTTCAAAAATTTACAAAAATATACTCCCGACGCCCTCTTGGAGAGCCTTTTTTTAAAACGCCCTCCCAGAGGGCGATTTGATGACGTGGCAGACGACCTCCTGTCCGCCTGCAAAAACGCCGACCGCGGGGCCGACGCTTTTGCGGACGGCCCCCTTGCCGCCTTCTGGGAGGGCGATTTATTGCCGGCCCAATATAAAACCCTCTTCCAACCTCCAAAAATGTCATAAAATTCACTGAAATCACAGAAAAAAGAAGGGAGAGCTGAGAGCGAGGCTGAACAAAAGCAGCAAAGCTCTGCCGGTTTGCTGATTCGTCTGCAGGTAAAATCCATTGTCTCTTTGTAATTTCTATTTCTATGCAAGAATTGATGTAGTATTGTACTGGTTACGTGTATAGTACTATATGAAAATAACTTGTTACTCATAGATCTGTAGGTTTTTAGTCAATTTGTTAGGCCATGCAATTTGTGTAAAGATGGTAGTTATAAAATCTCAATTACACGGTATTAGATGTGAGGAGAATGTTAGTACCTAGTTTAACTATATTTTTTCATCAATAGAGATGTCATATATGATGATATTACAGTTATTTCACGGGCAAGGGAATGTTAGATATGGTCCACAATGTGTAGATCTGTCGGAGTTTAGTTCAACGGCTAAGGGCATTGATAGGCCAGCTAAGGGAAGTTTCGGGTCAGTGTACAACTGGCTGATGCGAGACTTTCGACTGGACCTCCAGATTAATGCAATAACCTTGTATATTGTAGTCAGTCGTGCAGTTAAAGGTTATTTTTGGGAACTGATGCTGGTAGATTGCACTTGGAGATGGTACGTAGAGAATGCATTCCAACGTGGTTGGCCACTGGACATACTTGTGTCGATGTATGAGAAGGATAACACCGCTGCTGTAATGTCTGTGCAAGATGATGAGGGTCTAAGCACGACGGGAGGTGATGCCGAAACAATGGAAAAAAATGAAGGAGGGAATGAATGAGTGAATGAAAAAGATAGATAGCCAACAGGTGCGACAGATCAGGGAGAACTAATCGATACCATCGTTGAAGAAATGGATAGAGAAGATGCTGAAAACGAGCATACAGAGGATGATTCGTCTGATGAGGACAACGTGATGCCTACAGAATGAAGCAACGAGGACTTCTCCGGCCTTACTATCTCCGAGTGGCATCATGTGTCATGGGAGTACAAGGAGAACGAGGTCACCCAGGGGGCCAAGTATGCATATATAGAGGATTTGAAGGAGACAGTGAAACAATGGGCGGTGTCACTTCAGAGAGAGTTCTCGGTTGTGAAGTCAATCAAGTCGGTGTATGAAGTGAAGTGAATAAAGGATGGGTGTGCATGATGGGTGCACGCATTCAAGGGTAAATGAAAGGATTATTGACAAGTTTCAATCGTGACCGAGCATTCATGTTACTTACAAGGTGTTGAAAAATACCATAGAAGCATGACATCTGCATTTGTTGCAACAGAGATGTACTCCCACATTGTAAACAATCTGGGGTACGAACCAAGGTCAATCGTTAGACATATTGAAGAGAAATTTAAATACACAATTAGCTATACTAAGGCTTGGAGGGCGAAACAGAAGGTTGTAGAGATGAGGTTTGGCACATTTGAAGCATCTTATGATAATTTGTCTTGTCAGTTAGCATGTATTCTTCAGAGGAATCCGGAGACCTGCTACGACCTAAAAGTTTTTTCATCAATTGACCATGGTAATCCAAGTGTGCTGTAACGGGTATTTTTTACATTAGGTGCTTGCATTCATACCTTTGTGCATTGTCGTCCCATCTTCTGTAACAATGGGACATTCCTGACCGAAAAGTACAGAGAGTAGATATTAACAGCAATTGGAGGACCGCCCGCAAAATGACCAAGGACCGGCCATTTTGCCGCCGGCCCCCTAGCAGGCAAAAACCGCCCACTAGGGAGGCGGCCCGCAAATGAGACGGCCCGGGGGTTGGACATTTTGCAGGTAACCCTCTTGTCGTCCTCCTAACGGGCGATTAGGGAGCCACCTGCAAAATTACTGATAGCCCCACGTCACCAAAAACGCCCTCTGGGAGAACGTTGGGAGTATATTTTTGTAAATTTTTGAAACAAAAATATACTTTTGTAAATATTTTATTAAAAAAAAATAAAAAAAAATTCGTGTAGTCACCCGTTCGTATGATTAGCCAGGCCCTGACGACGAGGAACCAACGCTTATATGTGCCCACTGAATGGTTCTGGGCTTAGGCACATGTCCACCTCCACCACAAGTGAGGCCTAAGCCCACGAGACACGAGCTCGAGCCCGCAGAGTAAATGGCCAACCCACCACTCCCCCACCAACGCTTCTCCCCCGATGCCGTCGTCGACGATCCGGAGCATCTCAATCACTGTCTCCGACGACGACGCCGCCGCGGGGGCGCCGGCGGCGGCTCCCCGGCGGCCCCGACACGGGCGACGGAAGGCTGTGCGCGGCGTGGGGCAACGGGCGGTGCGGCTTGTGGCGCGGTGGTGGCCCGTCCTCCTCCTCCTCCTCCCGGCCGTCGCGCTGCTCCTCTTCGAGGCCTCCCGTCTCCACGGCGCCTCCCCCGGGCCACCCGCGCCCGTGTCCAGCTCCAGCCTCGGCCGGCTCGACCCGACCACCCGCCTCGTCCATGGCGTGCGCGAGCGTGAGTGCCCCCCTCCCTTGTTTCGATCTGTGTGTTGCTGTCCCCAAATTCCTCTAGTGTCTCCCAACTTCCGGCGAGGATTTGCTACGGGTTTGAGAGATTGTACTGTACCACTCGATTGTGATGGTAAATTGGTAATGTAGGTGCTGTATTGCATAACGTACTGAGCTTATGTACTACTGTTTTTGCACAATTCATTATATATCGTGGCAGTCGGACATTTGGACTCACCATTTAGATCTTGCGCATTGAGAAAGTATGAGAGTGTTCTTAATTCCGGCACACCAAATGTATGGAACTTCGTTAGTCAAGTCAAATCACATGTCCAAAGGGAAGTAGTCATAACAGATCAGAGAGCAATAACATTCCAAATAAGCATACCTACTGGCTATTAGTACCTTATTCTTTTTGTTCAGTAAGCTTCTCTTAGTTTATCAAATCCATCATTTTGACTTTGCAAAAAGTTAAGCCGTGACATGATTATATTTTGTCTGTGTGATGTCAACAGCTTGCTTGAAGTTCCTTAGTCCCAAAAGTATAGAAAATTTGGTACTTCCTGGAGGCACAAAACTTGATTCTGTGGTCAAGAGGATTAGATACAAATCTGATGACAATGACTATGATACATACCACTCTGAGGCAAACTCAACATATTTGCTGCAACATGCTGAAGCTACCAAGTTCAACCTGTTTACAGGATTTCAGACACTTCCTGACAGAGAGGAGAGCTTCAAGGTTCTAATCTGGCTATGCTGTTAAAAATCTTTCCTCTGTAAATCTATTTAATTTGCTTCCACTACTTCTCCAGGTGAATGAAACTGTTAATGTGCACTGCGGTTTCTACAGCGACAATGGTGGTTTCAAAATTTCTGACATTGACATGAGATATATGAGGTCCTGTAAAGTTGTGGTATCTACCTGTGCATTTGGTGGTGGGGATGATCTATATCAGCCTATTGGAATGGTCAATTCTTCAATTGGAAAGGTATTAGGTCATGCAAGATTTTCTTAAGTGTAAAATCTTTATAAATCATCACCATTTGAAGATTTTTCTTTGTGGATTTGAATGGTCTTGGGGTTAAGCAGGTCTGCTATGTTGCTTTCTGGGATGAAGTCACACTATCAACTCAGGAATCTGAAGGAAAAGTAGTCGATGACAATGGAATGATAGGAAGGTGGCGCATAATTGTTGTTAGAAGTCTACCATTTGTTGATCAACGGCTAAATGGAAAGATACCAAAGGTAAATATAAAGATTTCATAGTCTATTGTGTGGCCTTCTAAAATATGCCTTTGATTCTTGTATTACTTTTGCCATTGTGGCTCTTGATAGAGAGACAACAAAGAAGTTAAATTTGCTACTCTTGCCATGAGTTTTTGCCTTTCAAGTTTTCTCTTTTGAAGGATATCACAAAAAAAATATATTTCTGATAGTAAAATGCATACCATTTTCTTTTTGGCAGATGTTGAGTCATCGCCTTTTTCCAGAAGCAAGATACTCTATATGGGTGGACTCTAAATACCAATTCCGAAGGGATCCAATAGGAGTGCTTGAAGCACTTATTTGGAGAACAAATTCTACCTTTGCTATTTCTGAACATGGAGCACGGAGTAACATCTATGACGAGGGTAAGGCTATTATTCAAAAGCACAAGGCTACTCCAGAAGAAGTAGATGTTCAATTAACTCAGTATCGTAAAGACGGGCTGCCAGATGAAAAAAGATTACATGGGTTAAAAGGTTAGTGTTCAATTGCGAAGAATGGAAAGAAATGTTGCGTACTTACCTTGCATATATGGAACCTTTTCTGTAGGTTCCATAGCTGATGTGTGAAGCATGTTTGATATGATCAATATATCTGTTTTATTTTTCAGCTTTAGCTGAAGCTTCAGTCATTGTGAGGGAGCTGGCCCCAGTGACGAACCACTTCATGTGTGCTTGGTTCAATGAAGTTGTTCGGTTCACATCTCGAGACCAACTCAGTTTTCCATATGTTTTGTGGCGCCTAAACATGCCAGGAATCAACATGTTTCCTGTATGCACTCGGAGGGATCTTGTGAACAGTTTGGGTCACACAAGAAAAGTAAAACCCCTTCTTACATAGACCAATTCAGAGTCTTCTGCCACATGATGCCTTTTCTGGTTCATCTGCTGACAATCAACTAACCGTTGATTTATATGGTTCTAATCTGCCACACCTTGGTTCACAGTTCTGTTGTAAATTATTCTTTCATTATTCCTCAAAAATCTATCTCTGTACAAGGACTTGCACCAGATGCACGTTAAGAGGCAGGCAGCCTATCCATATCTAGATTGGACCTGTAAAGTTCTCATCTATTTGGTGCGAAGGAACAATATTCACCCTTTATTTTTGCTATATATGAATGTGTAACATATGAATTTGTGATGCTCCTGGCGCTGCAATCTTACCAATGAAAATGACCTCCCTTACTGTCCTCTTCACTGCCCAAAAATTTGGACACCAATACTCCATTGAGTTCTATTTTTGCATCGATTTCTCTTTGTCGTCGGAAACTTAAGCCTAGAATCCTAGATCACTGCTGTGGATGGAGAGTTGAAAACATCTGAATTTGCAAGCATTTCTTTTCATTTGATGCGAAAGGAACAATATTCACCCTTTATTTTTGCTATATATGGATATGTAACATATGAAATTTGTTATGCCTGGTGCTGTAATCTTGTCAATGAAAATGATCTCATCTACTGCCTGTCCTTTGCACTTAAGGAAAACAGGGACACCGATACTCCAATAAGCTCTACTTCTGCATCAATCTTTATCTGTCGTCAGAAAGTTATCCTAATTTTGGGCATAGAATCTTAGGGGTAAATTTTGCAGTAGCACTATTAAAGTTTGTGTTATTTACTGGTGGATATCGTAAAAACGTGCCATGATTAGAGGATATTAAAAAACTGATAATTTGTCAGAGGATATTTTTGGTCCAATTAGAGAGAGATTCTTAAAAAGACAAGAATGTCCCTAGGGCCAAAAGCTTCTAATCTGGTGCTAAGGTAAAAATTTGGAAATTATGCAACTTTTAATCTACTATTACCTCAAGTACATTACTATCTCACTCTAGGGTAGGTTAAAAGCATGTGGCCCTAGGAGTGTTCCCGTCTTTTGAATAATTCCTCTCTCCAGTACTTTGATTATCCTATAGCAAAATTTGCCAATCCTATATCACGTGTAGTGATGTGTGTGTGGCTGGAGAGTTAATACCCTGTACTTCATCATATGGATGGTTCTCTCTTATAAAAAAAAACACGTGCGGTTGATTTTGTCCTGGTGTTTTGATGCAGCTGTGGGCTGCAAAGCCAACATAAGCAAAAGGCCCATCTCTTCCTCTTTCCCTTCTCTTCTGGAGTTCTGGTTCCTCCCCAATCTATCTCCTCCTTATCCACTCCACTCTCTCCACCTCGCCTCCCCGAAACGAAATGGCCGTGGCCTCCCACTGAGCCAGCCAGAGAGACCGACAGACTCCGCCGCCGCAGCGTCCTCCTCACCGCGCCGCCGTCGCAATGGCTACGGCCATCGCAGCCTCCGCGTTCCTCTCCTCGGCCTTTGCCCGGGACAGGCCGGTCCCCCGCCAGCGACGCGCGGCGAGGCCCGAGCCCCGCCGCGCCGCCGCGGGAGGCCTGTCGGTGCGGTGCGAGCAGAGCGAGAAGCAGAAGAGGCAGCCGCTCTCCGCGCTCGTCCCCCGCGAGCAGAGGTTCATGTTCGAAGGAGACGAGCTCTGCGGCCCTGTACTAACCCTCACCTCACTTTCTATCTCTTGTCTCTCACGTAGCAATATACACTGTTCTCTCAGTTCAGCCAGTTCAGAAGATGAATAGTAATGCTACATTCCTTTGGACGTGTAGAGATAGTCCACGGAAAAAGGAAAGTTTTACCATGGTTTAGGACACCAAGGTTTAGGACTGCTACTTAGGCAGAAAAGCTTCAAGATTAGTTCTTAGGGTAGGCGTAGCTTTCCTCTCCATTGTTTTCTAAATTCGTAAGGGGCTTATCTTGGTCTATCTGGTCAAATCCTTTCTTTACATGAATAATGTTAGTGAAAATACAATATTTACAAGGTACTATACGGTATAGACCATCATCTTTAAAGTTAGCTACTTGTAATTTATTGTGAAAGAGGATTTCATATAAATGGACGGAAAAGAACATGGAGGGGACGTTTTATGTGAAGCAAAAAGCAATGAAGGGCACGGCTTCACGAAAATTACACTATTCTTGCTAAATTTGTCACTAGTGTTGTGTATGTTGTATGGCTCAATAATGTTTGCCTTTGCGTGCCTACCATATTGTGTCAGGGCCATGGCTTGTTCTATCCTTCCTCTGTGTAACCTGTTCTGTGTAGTGATCTGACCAAGAAATTTATTTTGCAGGACATATGGAACACAACATGGTACCCGAAGGCTGCAGATCATGTAACTACCGAGAAGGCATGGTATGTTGTTGATGCGACGGACAAGATTCTAGGTAGGCTTGCATCCACCATTGCAGTACATATCAGAGGGAAGAATGAGGCCACATACACCCCAAGCATGGACATGGGGGCTTTTGTTGTTGTGGTATGTATGTCTTCTTCAAATTAATGAATTATAATAGTGCACACAATAGGATCTCTCCGCGTAGTCCCCAAAAAGGCAAAAAGATTTAGCAGCAGATACAAATAAGCGGCAGAAAGGTATCTGGAAGCTGAGATCCACCTGAAGGCATTCTGAAGCCGATTTCATGTATATATATTTATGTTATGGTGTGTTTTTGATACTGATGCATCTCTGAAGAGTAATTGCTAGGCATATACTATTGTGATCTACCATGCTGAACTCTATCTTCACATAGGTTAATGCAGACAAGGTTGCTGTTTCTGGCAAAAAGCGGACACAGAAGCTCTACAGGAGGCACTCTGGACGGCCTGGTGGAATGAAAGAAGAAACTTTTGATCAGCTTCAGAAAAGGATCCCGGAGAGAATAATTGAACATGCAGTGCGCGGCATGCTTCCCAAGGGCCGAGTAAGACATCATCTCTTAGAGCTCTTGTCTAGTCAATTCCATCAAGTGTTTTTGACCTTAAGTTGACCTAGGTGGGTATGCATATGCTCTTGTCCTTATTTTGGTCAATTTCAAATACATATCAGAAAATGGGTATCCTTGTTATGCTTCATTATACTTCCATATTGTATATAATTTTAAATACCCTGTCCACGAAAATATTTGCTTTAATTGAATTGCTGAGCTGGCATGGGCTAACAAAGTACTGGATGTATTCTCGGAACTCCCATGTTGCCTATAAGACATCTTTTACTATGTCTACTTCGCATATTAAGTGTTAGTGACACTGACATGTAATCTGACCAAGCATGTCTACGTGCTCTATGTAGTCTTCTCAACGTTTTCAACATTTTGCAGCTGGGAAGAAGACTGTTTACCCACCTCAAGGTGTACAAGGGACCAGAACATCCCCATGAGGCTCAAAAACCTGTTCCACTGCCTATCAGGGATAAAAGAATACAAAAGGCTGAGAAGTAGAGAATTCCTGTGGAGACTCAGAAAGATACAGCAATCTCACGTAAATTCCTCCCCAGGATTTTGTCCAATCTTAGGAATGTGATGCATCTGTCTGTCTGGGGAATGGAGTGTAATTTTTTTGTATTTTACTTCATCCAAAAGTGTGTGTTTCTTCGTCATAGTTCTCGTTGATTACAAATCATGTACTTACTGTACTTAATTAATGCTGTACTATTTGAAGCAATCTAATATTTGCCGTATTCAATTTAGTAGTGCACTTTTGACCTGGGATGAGCTTGATCTGTAACTGTTTGGAGGCAAAAGTGTTGTTTTTCTTTCAATGGGCATCAGATGTTCCTACCGGACAATTCATCAGTCATCACCTCTCTTAATAGCAGGTACAGATATGTTAATTTCACGTCCTGTTTGTCTTCCATATAGCGACACACACACAGAGTAAGAATCATGGGCCCAACGTAACCTGTACAGCTGTACTATATGTAGCTGCGAGAACATACATTTAGCAAGCGGCAAGGCTGTGAGATCCCGAGTGCCCGGGTCGTCGCCTATAGATTTGAGAGCGCGTCACTGCTACCAAACCCAACGCAATCACGGAATCACCCAACCAAACCGCGCAGCCGCACCGGACGTCGTCCGGTCGCTGGTCCATCTCCGACCCCACTTGCTAAACTCCCGCCCGCCAGTTGCCCTCCAGTACCATCGTCCCCCGCCCCGCCTCGTCTAAACGCAGCCATCAGCCTTCTGGAAAATTCCGCCAATCCGAGAGGGATTTTTCCTCCCAACCAACCAGCCAACCAAACCCCCAACCAAGCCGCCTCCCGCGGGAGCCCGACCCGACGGCAACCCTGACCCTCCGATCACCGGCCGGCCATGCGCTGAGCCTGATCCGCCGCCGCACGAGGAGGAGAGGAGGAGCTGGCGGTGGTGATGGAAGGGGGCGGCGGGGGCGGGTCGCTGCCGCCGTTCCTTAGCAAGACGTACGAGATGGTGGACGACCCGACGACGGACGCGGTGGTGGCGTGGACGCCCGCCGGAACGAGCTTCGTCGTCGCCAACCAGCCCGAGTTCTGCCGGGATCTGCTCCCCAAGTACTTCAAGCACAACAACTTCTCCAGCTTCGTGCGACAGCTCAACACCTATGTGAGGGCCCTCGTCTCTTATTCCTTTCTATCTTCCTCTGCTCTGCCGCTGATGCTGAATTGGGGATTGGTCGTAATGCGCGCCGCTCGCACCTGTGGCTGTGAGCTGAGTAGGTACCCCCGGATTTGTAAGAACTGGGCGAGTCCTTTGCCGTAACAACCGCTGTTTAGAATTTATTAGTCTCAGACCAAAATATGTTACAAGCATTTCCTTGATTGCTACTATAGCACATTTTGAGGATCTTGAGACATAGTACTTGTGAATAACCAAGGTCAACTCTTGTTCTACCAAGAAAATTCAACTAGCTTACAACAATGTTATTATCTTCTTGATCCGGTTGAATTGTGCGACTTGTTGACATGAAAATGTTTGATAATGATGAGTGAGGATGGAATAAATGTGTATCCATATCTATGTTAAATCTCCAAAGTGGTTTTAAATTGGGGTTATCCATTATAATTCATTCCTTTTGGTGGCAGTGCATGATTGATCATGATTTTTTTTTCTTTGTGGTGTTTGAGTGGTTTAACGAGGATCCCCTTTTGTTATCTTTTAGGGTTTTAGGAAAGTAGATCCAGAGCAATGGGAATTTGCAAATGAGGATTTTGTAAGAGGACAGCGGCACCGGTTGAAAAATATACATAGGCGCAAACCTATATTCAGCCATTCATCACACACCCAGGGTTTGGGACCATTAACAGATAATGAAAGGAGGGACTATGAGGACGAAATTGAGAGGCTAAAGTCTGATAATGCAGCACTGACCACAGAGCTTCAAAATAATAAGATGAAGAAACTTAATATGGAGAAACGAATGCAGGCTTTGGAAGAGAAGTTATTTGTGGTGGAAGATCAGCAGAGGAGTCTGATATCTTACATCAGAGAGATTGTAAAGGCACCAGGATTTCTTTCTAGCTTTGTACAACAACAGGATCATCACAGGAAGAAGAGGAGACTGCCAATACCGATCTCCTTCCATGAGGATGCAAATGCTCACGAGAATCAGATCATGCCTTGTGACTTGACCAACTCACCAGCTCAGGCATTTTACAGAGAATCATTTGACAAGATGGAATCATCCTTGAACTCATTAGAGAATTTCCTTCGAGAAGCAAGTGAAGAGTTTGGTAACGATATTTCATATGATGATGGTGCCCCAGGTCCTTCTTCAACTGTTGTTCTCACGGAGCTCCATTCACCTGGTGAAAGTGATCCTCATGTGCCATCGCCTCCAATGAGGATGCATACTTCTTCAGTTGGCGCAGGAGATTCGCACTCCTCTCATGATGTAGCAGAGTCCACCAGCTGTGCAGAAAGTCCTCTTCCTAAAATGCATTCTTGTGTAGATACACGAGAGAAGGTTTCTGAAATAGATGTCAATTCAGAACCTGCTGTTACAGAAACTGGTCCGTCAAGAGATCCACCAGCCAAGGACCCTCCTGCTGTCACACCTGGTGCAAACGACGGCTTTTGGCAGCAGTTTCTTACCGAGCAGCCTGGGTCATCAGATGCACATCAGGAGGCCCAATCAGAACGGCGAGATGGAGGAAATAAAGTGGATGAGGTGAAATCAGGAGATCGACAACATCTTTGGTGGGGCAAAAAGAACGTTGAGCAGATAACAGAAAAACTTGGACATCTCACCTCAACGGAGAAAACCTGACAGCATTTTTTTTTCTTTTTGTAGATGAAAAACTATTAATTCAGGAACTCTGACGTTGGTGCCTCCCTCAGTGAGATATGTTGACTAACATCTATTTCGCGTTGTACCATATTCTTCCCATCATGTACCGATGTATCATAGTGCCATACATTCACCCTGGGTCAATTGACACTTTCTGATACTATTGTGCATGATTTCTAAGATAATTTCTCAAGTTTGGTTAAATGTTACAGATTCTATTTATGCTTGATCGTAGGGTCTTCGTTTTTCACTCTTCATAATATATATAGTCAACTCACTATAAATTTATTTGCTACAATACCTTGTTTAAGATTGGTTAAATGTCCCTTATTTGTCGTGTGCCGTGCGGTAAACCGGATTTTTATGCCTTTGTTTGTCCTTCAGCTACTTTCTGACTCAACATATGCATGCCCAATCGCCTACAACGCTCCCTGATGCCTTGTGATAACTACGGTATGTGCTCAGTTTGTGCCTTTGTGAGCTTAATTTCATAGGTAAATCGGAGCTAATTTCAAGGCCTTTTGAGAAGATCTTTTAAGATCACTTTCACATGATCTGAAAGGCTGGTGAAAGTGATCCTAAGTTATATATCTGATCTGAAAGGCTGAAACCGAATGTTTACCTGCACTGTGGTACTACGAATGGACCTACACAAACACTGACGTCAGGATGTCTGCGGACCCACATTACAGGTAAGGACTGAAGCAGTAGAACTTCGTATTGTGTGTCATTTTAAAAAGCGTTGCACAGCACCGGGTTACTGGCGTATGCAAATGCTATGTTCAGTATAAGCATTTCCGAACAGAACAAGAATAAAGGGCAAACCATGGAGTACCGTTATCATAGCAAGGAAAGCCAAAACGAGGCTATCAAACAACGAGCACAAACTTCAGCATTCACATTTGCTACGACCTCGAGAGTTCAAAAAAGAATGCACCGCGTAACGCGTTAATGAGGGATCACAAGCTGCGCGTGGACTAACTTTCTCATGTGCAAGCCATACATTCACTCGCCTTCCGTTGAAGCTTTCCATTTTACTTGATATGGATAAAGTTAAAAGAGAAACGTGCAAAGAAAAGTGAAGTCAGCTATGGACATATGGACCTACTTTTCCAGCATAACTTCACTGCAGTAACTTCACTCTGGAGTATTGGCAGGTCCTGGTGTTAGTCATGCTTTGAGTACCCAGCTTTCATATTGGTCAAAAATTGTGTAGAGATGGTTGAATCAATCATGATAATCTGCATATTTAAGCAACCTTGACTAGGCTCCTCCGACCAGTCTATCACTGGACGTTTGTTCATCATAGATATCAACTGAGGAGTCAGACACGGCCAGTTCATCAAACTCATTGGCAAGCTCAGTCCCAGGTTCTGGTTCAGTAGCATCTGCCAGTGCACTCAGCATGGTGACCACTTCAAACGTATCATCCAGGTAAAATTTGGCCTTGCTTGGTTTTTGTCCCACAGTGCATGCAAACAATGATGTGTCTGGAGCAACCATACCCTTTTTAATGGTATCAGCAATGTTTTCAAACATGTCCTCATCCGACCTGTCATCACCAATGCATAATACAAAGTCAGCCTGCTTTCCTCTCTCCTTCATTGAGACGAGTATCTTCTCAGCTACTACACCCTTGCTTACTCCCTGCAGCATTAACATAGAGAAAACAAAAGGAATAAATATTAAGTATGCAGCATAACTTATCAGAGACAGTAAACTATCACTCAAATAGAAAATTCGTTCAGAGAAAGATGTTTGGTGATAAAAAATTCCTTGAGAAAGGTATTTGAAAAATAAAAAGATGAACCAACCTGAGGTTTGACTTCAACAATGAACTGGCCACTTTTGACAGAAACCGGTTCATTTGCTAGTACGCTTTCCAGATGATCAAGTAACTCCTTTGCCTGGGAGGACCCAAATCCTGGGTCAGCATCCTGGTGATGCCACACCAAAGCACTTTCCTTGGGATCAATGTAAGATCCATCAGTTGCTTCAGTATACAAATTCATCACTGGCTTGGCCATTTCCATCCACCCGCAGTCTGAGGCCTGGGTACATGTTTGCCACTCTTCATCTCTAGTCCACCTGCATATGATTATACAGCACATTTCATTCTTATGCATTCCTGATACAATATAACTAAAATTTTCCATGTGAGCTCTTAAAGTTGAGCTGGAGTTATGATTTGGATCTTCCAACATGAGGAAACTATCAAGACAAAATTGAACAAACAGCATAACAAAAAGCACCAGGTGCAAGAGAAATCCCATAACATCAACGATAGGCATGGTAACACAATCCATACATATATTATTAAGAGTGTATTCTCATCTTTTCTTTGTATTATACACCTCTCTCGATTTAAGGAATAAAATATCATGATTGTTTCAGTTTGACCGGTTCCTCCAAGAGCCAAGCAATTTAATTATACTAAGTTCTGTGAATGGTACTAGTGACTAATGATCAAACTAGCATGAACAGCAGTTCTTTCAAGATCAGAACATAAAGTGCATTGTTTATCCTTGCACAACATGCTAGTAAGAAACAGCTACTCCTGTTCCCAGCATTTTCAGATAAGGACAAAAAAAATGTCAAAATGAAATATCACACCTTAAGAAGTAACCATGCTCTGCTGCAATGCCCAGTTCTGGACAAGAGTAAAACCATTCTCCCAATTTATCCCTGCGTCTCCCACTGACAAGAAAAACTTTGTTCCTCCTATCTGAGCACAGGGTATTGATGATCCTCAAAACTTCTGCACTAGGTGTCCTGCTGATGGAAGTCTGTGGCACGAGTGTTCCATCGTAGTCAAGAAATATAGCCCTGCTCTCTGACCGCTCATAAGCCATAACAATTGAATCCATGTTAAGCTTTGTGAAATGAGGATCTAAGGCCACCACCCTGAAACCAAACCCCAACCCGATGCCCCAACATGTCCTCCTAAAGTGGTCCTTGCAAGCCCTCTCCAAATCCTGGATGAAACTTTTCGACCAATAAGCAACATCATGGGTGATGACATAACGGTAATGCTTCTCATGCCTCAGCTGCTTTTCCTGCTCTGACATTGATATGGCCTCATTCAGTGCCTCTGCGGTTGCCTCGATATTCCATGGGTTTACCCGAATAGCACCACTCAGTGACGGTGAGCACCCAATGAATTCTGATACCACCAGCATGCTCTTCTTTGGTCCATTCACTTCTGATGTGGAGTCAGACCCCTGCCTACAGACAATATATTCATATGGTGTCAAGTTCATCCCATCCCTCACAGCAGTCACCACCACACATTCTGCTATTGTGTAGTAGGCAATCTTCTCCACACTTGACACATCACGGTCAATGAAGACAACAGGGTTGTATCCTGACTGGCCAAACTCTCCATTAATCCTTTTGCAGCTCTCGTGAATCTCTGCCTGGATGGCTTCCAGATCCTTACCCTTTCCACGCGCTGGATTAGCAATTTGCACCAACACTGCTCGCCCATGCCACTTGGGATGTGTCGTCAACATATTCTCGAAGGCAAGAAGCTTCAAGTTTATCCCCTTGAAGATATCCATATCATCCACACCGAGCAACACAGTCTTCCCCTCAAACTGCTGCTGCAGCTCGGAGACCCTCCACTCCCTGTCGGGCAAGCTCAGAACCGTCTGCAATTGACCCATATGAACTCCCACCGGCATGATTTTGATCCCAACAGTCCGCCCAAAGTAATCTAGCCCAATGTATCCACGCTTTGACTGGTATTCAATTCCCAGCATCCTACTACAGCAAGAGAGGAAATGTCTGGCGTAGTCGAAAGTGTGGAATCCGATAAGATCACAATTGAGCAGCGCCTTTAAGATCTCCTCGCGAACAGGAAGGGTCCGGTAGATCTCCGACGAGGGGAAGGGGCTGTGTAGGAAGAAACCGATGCGCAGGCGGTTGAAGCGGCGGCGGAGGAAGGTGGGCAGCGCCATGAGGTGATAGTCGTGAACCCACACGTAGTCGTCCTCTGGGTTGATGACCTCCACGACCTTCTCGAAGAAGAACTTGTTCGCGAGAACGTAGGCCTCCCACGCGCCGCGGTCGAAGCGGCCACTGCCGGACGAGGATGAGGAGGAGGAAGGGCTCGGGGATGCGGAGGAGGAGAAGGGGAGCATGTAGTGGAACAGAGGCCATAGATGGCGCTTGCAGAACCGGTGGTAAAAGCGTTCGTTGAGGGGGTCGGGGAGGAATACCGGAGCACAGCGGAAGCGATCGAGCAGCGCCTGGGAGACTTCGTCCTGGTCGGCGACGGGGACGTCGGTGCGGAGGGAACCGACGAAGAGCACCTCCATCTCATCGGGAATGCCGTCGCGGAGCTGGAGGAGCAGCGAATCGTCGTCCCAGGAGAAGGACCACCCCCGGCCGTCGGGGCGGCGGCGTGCGACGACAGGCAGCTGGTTGGAGACCACTATGATTCGATCCCCCGCCACCGACGAGGGCACGTCGGAGGCGACGCTGTTCGTCGCCGCGTGCTCCGAGTCCTCCTCCCCGTCCAGCTCCGACAGCGTCCCGGGCACCGTCATCACCCGCGACATCCGCTTCAGCCCGAACGATCCCGACCTCCGCCTTCCCCCGCCGCCTCCGCCGGCGCCCGGGCCCAGTGCCGCGAAGTTGCCCTCCGCGAGATCGAGAAGGTTGGTGTAGGACCGCGACATCATGGCTGAAACAACCACTCAAGCTTCCCTCTCGATCGGAACCCTAGCCCAGTTCGATCCGCGGAGGAAATGGAATTATGGAAGAGGTTTTTACCAAGCCCTAAAGAGGAGTTGGTGCCCGCTTTGATCTGATCTGAGAGAGAGGGACGGCGAGACGAGGCGAGCGAGAGCGAGAGCGAGAGAGAGAGAGGTGGTGGGTTTTCGAGTCTCGAATCGCAATGGGAAATGCGACTGGAGGCAACAGGTTAGGGGAGAGCGAGAGGTTGGGGCCTTGGGTGAGGGAGGGCACGCCCGTATATTCTCCAGGTCTGGGTTCCGCGCGCGCCGGCTCCCGTGGACGCTGCCCACTGACAGAGATGGGTCCCGATCTGTCGGTGTGAGCGGGCCTTGGTGGACCGGGTCCTGGGGCAAGGACGCGTCAGGCAAAGAGGATAAGGTTGCGCTTGCCCCCTCCGATGCCAGCTGGCGTCACGCGCCCCACCTTCTTTTGTAGGGCCCGCGTAACGAACGGCTCAGATGAGGGTTCTTTCCGGCGGAGACTACTGGTGGACGGGCAGGATTTGAACATTGCCCCTCTGGTTCATGGGCCATCGGTTGTTCTGAAAACGGTTGGGAATTCTAACTGTTCCGGGGGCTCATTTGGATGTTTCCCTCGTCTTCTCGTTCGTGTCGGGTGCACTGTACGCCACGTGGCTGAAGTTCGGCTGACGTCAGGTCTGACGCGCGGGAAATGACTTCGTTTGGTGCTGCAAACCCCGTCTTTCCTCAGCGAGCATTAATCTCGTCGACTGCATTTCGAATACGGACACTTCTCTAGCTTTCATACTTCCATACATACTATCGGTGCAGTATAACCGGATCCAGAGGTAGACGGAAAGATGTGGATCAGCAAATTTTTTTTTCATTAACCAACGCTTGTTTTTTCCTCATATTTTCGGAGGGGGTGATTGTTACACTCTTCAAGGGGAGGAGTGAACGGACAACAACGATTTTAAATAATAGAGAAAAATAAGCTGATTTTTATTAAATTCCTATGGATTTTTTATGTTTCAATGAGTCTTTGATCTTAACCAAATAAGTCGATGTTACTCTCACGATTTCAACTAGTCTTATTGATTGGGACATTTTTCCGATCGATAAGCTACACTGTAGATGAACTTGACTGCAAAGTGCAGATGCACGCGTGCGAAAATGAGACAAATGTTTCGTGCCTAAAGATTTTAATCCCAACTTGCTTATTCACACATCAAAATTATACACTTGTTCACATGTGTCTTACTCATTTAGATTTTTTTAGAGACGACACAAGCAGGGTTCCTCTTTTTGATTGAGGGCTGGATCCCGACCTCTAGTAGTATAATATTTTTTATCAAATTTTAACAAATTTTGGTTAAAATTAGGTTGAATTTAACTGTTTGAAATTTGAATTCTTAAAAACCATTCAAAATTTTAATCGAAATCTATTTTTTACCGTATCAAAACCTCAAAATTTTTTGGTTTTCGATCAATTTTCGTCAAAAACATAAACCCTCACACAAGGCTTACCAGATTCCGTATTCATTAAAAGGCTTACCAGATTTTCGTCCACTCGCCACAAGCAGCAGCTAGTTGTTTCGTCTTCATACTTGAACAGTACGATCTACAACATAATTATCCAAGTGGTCATCCTAAAACAAAGCACTAGCGGTTAACGGATTGGCAGGCAATCCAAGCAACACTCCTTTTTAAGTTTTTTTCTTGTCCGGGATCAAATACCATTACCATCAAAAGTGCCGCGTAGGCTTGACAACATCTTTTCCCGATCCGGCAATGTCACACGGTCGTTGCCGGACGGCCGGCCCCCAAGTTGCCGTCGGCGTGTTGACCATGCCAGGCGAGGAGCCCGGCACACGGTTGGCTGGCCGGCGAACAGCTGCGCCACGTGCATGGCAAGTCGCCGCAAGCTAGCGCGACGCCCCGCGCGCCAAGGCGTCAACCGAGACCGGCGCGTGCGCGGCGCTGAGCAAGCAAAGCTGCGTCGCGTAGGCTCCGAGTCAGCTCCCTCCACATCCGGAAGGAAGAAAGCATTAAACATATGCAAAGCCAGCAGCAGGCTAGTAGCTGCCTGTGTTTTACTAGCATTCTTCTTTCTGCCGCGGTGGGGGTGGCCTGGTGGGTATAGGACAGTTAGGTTGCGTGGTCCAGCTAGGGCGCGATGATCGGTCGGTCTCTGACCCTCTGTCCGTGTCCTTGAGCTGTTTTCAGGTCAGGTAGTAGGAGTACTAATAAAATATACTCCTGTAGTGGAGTGGCATCCTTTTGATCTTTTATACTCCACTTGCGTCCACGAAGGTAAAATCGACTTTACGAAATTAGGTGATTAATTTAATTGTGATATCTGTTGGGTTCTGCCGTTTTGGTTAGCATAGCTAGCTGCACAACGTCTGTTTTTTCTTCAAAGAAAAAATAACACGGGAAAGCATATCAAGCATAGGAAGCAAAATATTGGAGGAACAGAGGAGAAAGAGACATACAAGCATGCATGCACTGGCAGCAATTTGGTGGGTATAAACTCTATCTATCTATCTATTATATTATTAAGACAATATTCAAAGAAGATACCACGTTTACTCTAAAGACTAGAAATTCCTATATTAATTGGAGAAAAAGAAAAATAAGGATTTAAGTAGGGATATAATTTAGAAATAACTAAAATTTAAAATAAAAATAAAAAATATTGAAAAAAGAGTCCATCTAGAACATAACACGGGATTAATTAAGATTCAAAATTAAAAATAAAATAAATTCCAAAATTAGATTCTCAATACGAATTTTGAATAAACTTCAAAAACATCATTAAAATGCGAAACAAAAATATAATAAAAAATTAAATAAGTAAAGACTACATACCAAGAAGAGTCTATAACAAAATACAATCTATAAATATCCAAAAATAAGAATTTCGAATAAACTTCAAAAACATTATTAAAATTTGAAACAAAAATATAATAAAAAATTAAATAAGTAAAGTCTACATACCAAGAAGAGTCCATAGCAAAATACAATCTATAAACATCCAAAAGTAATATTAATTAAAATTCGAAATAAAAAAGAAAATAAATTCCAAAATTAGATTTCAATATTGATTCCAAATAAACTTCAAAAAATCATGAAAATTTAAAAAAAAAATAAAAAACAAATAAGTAAAGACGACATACCAAGAAGAGTCCATAGAAAATACAATCTTTAAATATCCAAAAGTAAGATTTACAAAATTATAACAATAACACATATAAAATAACATTCAATGGGAAAAATAAAAAAACAAGAGTTAAGTAGAAATACCACATTAATTGTAGAAAAAAAACAAAATCTACACCGTTAGATAGTGGGTGGACTCATATTACAACAGTTGAGATTTAATTGAATCTACGAACAAATTTGACTAGGTGTCTTTTTTCATATTTGAACATAAGATATTATTGTTTTGAATTAGACATAGTGTGCGTGAGAAGCATAGTACTAGAATATCTATGTATGCCATCTAGAATAGAAAATTCAATTGCTATTTATGTAAGACAATGACAAAAATATGTACATGTTGGTAAAGTTAGAGTAGAAATCAATTTTAAATAGAAGCAACACAAGTTGCAACAGGAAAGCACTCATAATAGAGCATCTAGGACCTTTATGTGCCAATGCATGGACTTAAACCGAGTTCTGATTTGATTCTCATAATTAACCATCTAGAACTTTCTACGAATTAGGATATACAAATTAGTCCCCGATGGGTGGTGACGAGAATCCACATGAACAAGCCAGTCAAGCTACATAGATTAATTGGAAGAACGAGTACTAAAACTTAACACAACATTTCCTTGATTGTAACAAAAATTCATTAGTAATTAAGAGCATCGATTGATTAGGAGTCAGACTGGCTGCATATAGTATTGAAGCTGGTAATTAGAGAACAAATCTAATTAGGGTCATCCACATCCACGTGTTGCTAAAAACAATAGCACTACTTAAGTATATGTTAAGCTATAAAAGTTGCTATATTTTGGAACGGAGGGAGTAACAAAATTCAAAATAATTCGTAATAATTACAATATATATATATAAAGATATATCTTTAATAATTATTTATTGGAAAGTGTTTATGAAAAATAAAATTATACAAAAATGCTAAGATGAAAATTATTTAAAAAATCATGTTAACTAATATCTAAGAATAATTTTAGCTTGGACTAAAAATAAAATAAAAATAAATAAACAATGTTTTGTTTCAAAGCAAATTCCACAATAGAATACCTAAATCACTAAAAATTTAGAGTTGAAAAAATATCAACTAAGTCCATGTTGAAATAACGTCTGAAAGTTGCTATATTTTAAAATGGATGGAGGAAATTCAGAATAATCCGTAATAATCACAATAAATATATAAAGATGTATCCACAATAATAATTTATTGGGAAGATTTTATTAAAAATAAAAATATAATAAAATAATAAATAGATAAAGATGACATATCAAGAAGAGTCGATAGAAAATAAAATCTTTAAATAACCAAAATTAAGATTTAAAAAATTATAACAATTATACATATAACATAACATTGAAGGGGAAAAATAGAATCCATAAGGAAATACAATTTATAAATAACTAAAATTCAGAATAAAAATTAAGTAATATTGAGAGGAATGTCTGTTTAAACATGACACGAGATTAACTATAATTCAGAATAAAGAAGTATCTATCTGTCTGTCTGTCTATCTGTTTGTCTATCTATATATCTATCTATTATATTATTAAGATAACTTTTAAAGAAGGTATCATGTTTGCTTTGGAACCTAGAAATTACCATGTTAATTGTAGAAAAAGACAAAATCTACATGGTTAGATCATAGTGGACCCATATTATAACGGTTGAGATTTAATTGAATTTACAAATAAATTTGACTGGGTATCTTCTTTCCAATTTGAATATAAGATATTATTGTTTCATGTGCGAGGGTAGCATAGTAATAAAATATCTAGGTATGCCATCTAGAATAGAAAATTCAATTGCTATCCACGTGAGACAAAGATAAAAGTATGTCCGTGTTGGTAAAGTTAAAGTAGAAATCAGTTTTGAATAGAAACAACACAGGTTGCAAAGTAAATTGGCCATAATAGAGCATCTAGTACCTTTACGTTGCAATGCATAGACTCAAACCAAGTCTGCTAAAAACAAAATTATAAACAAAAATGTTACGATGAAATTTATTAAAAAAATTCATGTGAAATGATGTCTAAAAATAATTTTAGCTCGGACTAAAAATAACTATTTAAATATATAAATATGTATTCTTAATAATTATTTATTAGGATGAGTCTATTAAAAATAAAATTATAAACAAAAATGTTAAGAAGAAAATTATTTAAAAAATTCATGTGAAATAATATCTAAGAATAATTTTAGCTTGGATTAGAAATAAAATGAAATGCGCGATGTTTCATTTCAAAGAAAATTCCACAATAAAATAGCTAAATCACTAAAAATTTAGAGTTGAAAAAAAATCAATTGTGTCCATGTCGAAATACCATCTGAAAGTTGCTATATTCTAGAATAGATGGAGTAACAAAATTCAGAAAAATACAGAACAATTATAGTAAATATATAAAGATGCATCCTTGATAAATATTTATTGGGGAGAATCTATTCAAAATAAAATTATAAACCAAAATGTTAATACAAAAATCATTTAAAAATTTGCCCTGAGGGTTTAAAAATTATTACGGTTCATGGATAGTGGATTGGGATCCATAATCATGACTATAAAAAGAGCTCGAAAAGGAGACACAAAGTTTACCCTGAGGATTTAAAAATTCTCACATTGATAAAAAAAAGAGAGATATTTTTGGTTCATTCCATATACCACTTTATTTTAAAATAATAAATAGTAAAAAAAGCTAGAAAGGTCCATGTCAAGTACTACGTCTGTAGTTGATTTGTAACAATTTCAATACAAATTAGTAGTTAGAGAAAAAGATTAAAGTGCCAGTAATCAATAGAAATTTGTATTATCAGGCGGGCAAGTATAGAGGATTGAAAGGGAAGACACATTTAATATTTTATCTTGAGGTAAAGGGCTACAAATTAACTCAACTTTTTTGGACAAATTTTGAACACTAGAATTAACTCCTTTTAGGATGGTGGGAGTACCATATAAAAACCCAAATACGAAAAGTCGACGATAAACACAAATAATTAGAATTTGAATAAAAACCATAATTCTCTATCTTATTTATATACAAACAACCTATAGTGCCATATTACCTTCTTGCTACTTTGTCTAAGGAAAAACCGATATACCAGAATAACTAAGGGAGGGAAAGTTCTAACCGATAACATAGATATCAAGGGGTTAGCGAGAGCGAAGAGTAGGGGAAGGGGAGATAGATAGAGAGAAATATGGGCTAGGGTTACTGGAGACGGATAATTGCAAACCGTTAGAAACTAACGGTCACATATATATATTCCATGAACTCACCTTACATCAAATGGTTATGGATGTGATTGAGAAGCATGCTTACAAGATGTTCGATTCCGACATTTTTAACTTTATGATCTAAAATCAACAATTTTTTCTTATATTCCCAAAAAACTTCGCGAGCTCTTAAAGGAAAAAAAAAACTAATGGGATGTCATATCGGTAAATGAACTATCCAATATTCTATATAACACGAAAATATTTTTGCAAACAAGCGGACTAGATATTGGCTCTTAATCACCCTTGATTACAGACTAAATTGTAGAAAGTGAGTATCAAATAAGTGAGATTGAACAAGGTACATATTTGCTATTGTTGGCCGAACAAGAAAAATTTTGGTAGTATGTGATTGTGTGAATAGATAGAAATACGTATAATAACTTATAAATATGTGAATATTTCTTATAACTTTAAGTAATATTATTAAATACTAAAACTTTTAAAACAAATCCAATAGCACAAATGTGTAGGCCACTCTGCTAGTTATATTATAAAGTTAACTTTGAAAGAAGGCACCACGTTCATTCCGAAGGCTTAGAAATTACCATATTAATCAGAGAAAAAGAGAAAAATATTAACCGCTCGATCGTGGTCAAGATTTAATGACAATTTGCCTAAAAATTTGACTCGTTTTGCTTTATAATTTGGTATTTGATACAAGTATGTACATGCACATGTTAGAATCTATCACAACATTATAAGCTTCTCTTACATAATTAGGAGCAGGAAACAAAACAAGAATAGGAAACTGCCAGCATGTGATTTTTTGTCCGATTCCGATTGTAACTCCCAGCTTCCAATAAATAAGCAATAACAAAGCGATCAACACTAATAAAACCTCGAGGCTCCAAACAAGGAACAGTCACATGCAACAGCCCAAAGAGCATATTGCTCGGCTTAATTGACTGCATGGAAAGATTGGTCTAGACGAAGCATAGTTGAAGAAACTGAGAGATGAAAAGTCAATACACTCATCCACAGTTTCCGGTGAGATAAAATTATTCTCTTAATTAACCAATCACGGCAATCAAAGTTTCATCTACTACTAGGAATAAAACAAAATAGTCCATGCAAAACTCAATTAGAGATTAATTTAAACTCAAAATAAAAAATAAAAATAAATCTGATTCCAATATGGATACCAAACTTAAATCCATAATAACAAAATTCGGAATAAAAATATTAAGAAAGAGAAGAGTCCAAGTAAAACACAATGCAAGATTAATTCAAACACAAAATATAAAATATAAAAGTATAAAACTAGAAATTTGATTCCAATACAACTTCTGAACTTAAGTCCCTAAGTAACCGAAATGTGAAATAATACAAATAATTATAAAAACAAGAGCCCACATAAAGCACGATATGAGATTAACTAAAATTCTGAATAAAATAAAAATAAAATTAGAAATTTTATTTCAACACGAAATCCAAACTAAAATTACTAAATTACTGAAATTTGAGATAAACCAATATATAAATAGGTAAAATTAGTTTTATAGCATCAAAAGTTCTCAATTTTAGTTTTGTAGGACCAAAAATGCCAGTTCAGTTTAATAGCACTAAAAGCTACCTTCGTTCGTATTTGTAGCATCCTGTCAAACCATCCATAACTTATTTGCTTCCTTACCCTTTTGCTTTCTTCCTCCCCTCCCCTTCCATATGAGCACAGACAACATGCTACTGATAGAGCACTGAGCTCTTTGAGCAATGGGGCAGTTCAAGGGCACCACAGTGGGTCACGTCAAGCTAGAGGGTATGATTGACAGGCAGCGTGCTCTGGGTGAGCTCGAGGGCAATATATCTGGCAAGATCACTGACGTAGCAACTAAACTCAAGGTTCCACGCGAAGGGTAGTGGGCAGCACCACAGCAGGCAGTGAGGGAGCCTGACGATATGGTGACTGGGCTCAACGTAACATGTGAATGGCAGCGAGCAAGCTCAAGGACAAAGGTGGAGAGCGGTGAGTGGCAGGTGAGCTCAAGAGCACGGAGCATGCAAGCTCGATCAAGGTTGCAACGACTAAGCTCGGGGCGTGGAGGTGGGTGGCGGGCTAGCTTGAGGGAGCTACAGCGGGCAAGCTAGAGGGCATCGGTGGTGGATGAGAGCAAGCTTTATCGAAGGCTAAGAGGGTGCCCGGGGGGGGGGGGGGGGGGGGGGGGGGGTGGAATAAAGAAAATGACAAGCTTAGCCTTTCACTTTGTGGCTTTTGGACAAATAATAAGAAAAATAGAAACATAATGGCAGGCTGGATAGAATGCTTTAAACAAAAACGGAGGTAACTAATTTTGTCATATAAGTATGTAAAGAGGTGTGCACATAAAAAATATATACTATGAGAAGTCCATATCAAAAAAAAATTATAATTAAATATCCAAATTTATGATTAAAATTTATCAAAATAAGAGTATGTAAAAATACGATTAAGTCAGATATAATTATTTTTAGTGCAATTTACATAGTAAAAATATCTAAATCACTAAAGTAACCGTGTTAATAAAGAGCCCACATCAATACCATGCGAGAGGGAGTGTCTACATTTTTAATGAAAAAGGTTAGCAATCGGATTTCATACAAGTTTCGAAGCAAATATCTAAATGTTATTATAGTTTGGAGGATAAATTTAGAATATTAAGATCATTCATGTTAAGCATGAATGATTCAAATTGGGAATAAAGAATAAAAGTACATTTTTATATTGACAAAAGATTTAAATTAAAATTAATTGGTTCTAAAGGAAACATTAACCTTCCATGCAAGAAGTAAATGAGCCAATCCAATTGTGGAACATAGTGAAGAGATTATAATATTGTGCTATCCATTAGAGCTCATGAAAACAATGGTGAAGGTAAGTCTTGAAATGTTGAAAATGTTCGAAATATAGATTTTTTTTATCATAAATCGTATGGATTATATATGAGCAACACAATGTTATCTTTGGTTAGGAGAAGAATGTCACTAGAGATAGTAACAAAACACCATAATTAGTATAACACAAAGTAACTGAGTTTACCAAAAGATTTGAAGAAAGAGCGACACAAGTGAGACAAATGGTGCAATCAACAATATAAAATATAACGTCAAAGATTTCGTATAAAATTTAACATCTATATTGATTGAAGAACAAATATACAACCCTATAATAAAGAGCTCGAACAAAGATAGAATATTAACAAATAATAAAGTCGAAACAAAGAAATAGAATAAGTTTCACTTAATCAAAGTGAGACCTCAACATTGATGTCACAACACTGCAAAAAAAATCTCAAAAAAATAAAGATAAATATTTTGCAAAGTTATGTTAAAAAAAGACCACACACTTTGTCCCATGGAAGGAAAAAAGTAATGGTATTTTAAATAAAGATAATATGAATTGATATTATAAATTTTAGTAGAACTAGCCGCGCAAATGCGCACCCTACTAGTTATATTATAAAACAACTTCGAAAGAAGGCACCAACCCTTCGCTCTGGATACTAGAAATTACCACATTAATCAAAAAAAAGAAAGATTTAGACTATCAGATCGTAGTAGATCTAGATTTTAGCGGTTAAGATCTAATACGTATTTATGGAGCGGAAGTTAAATAACAGACTTAACAAAGAACGGAAGTATGAAACTGAGTAGAACCAAGACGATAATAAACAATACAGTAAAAGGAGTCGTCCCCTCAGGTGCCTGGCCGGTTCGGTGACGGTGAGCAGGTGTCATATAGGTGGACTCCATGCAGGTCTTCCCCTTTCTCTTATTGAATTTTTTTATTTTTATATTTTTTTAATAAAATATTTTACAAAAGTATACCTTCATTTCAAAAATTTACAAATATATACTCCCAACGCTCTTTGGGAGGGCGTTTTTTAAAAATCGCCCTCCCAGAGGGCGATTTAATGACGTGGCAGACGGCCATCGGCCAGCACTTTTTCAGGCGGCCCCCTGGCCACCCAAAAGCCGCCCTCTAGGAGGGCGGCAAGGGGGCCGCCTGTAAAAACGCCGCGTTTTTACAGGCGGCCCCCTTGCCGCCCTCCTAAAGGGCGGTTTTTGGGCAGCCAGGGGGCCGCCTACAAAATGGCCACTTTATTTATTTTTCTTTTTTTAATATTTTTTTTTCTTAACTAGGAACTTGAGAATAGCAAAACCTCGTGAAGGTGCAACTCAAACCGATATAAGATGTGGCCTGTAGAAAATTGTGAGTGTGCTTTAAAAACCGTGCTGAAACTTTGGACCTCGAAAACTCAATCTTCCCGGCCGAATTTCGCAAAATTTTTTTGGACAAACCCGACGAAGTAGAGGAGAAGCGGATGTAAAATTTTCTGTAGATATCCGTAGAGTACTTATTTACCCGATTCCGAGACCATATGTAAAAGTTATGACTGTTTTAAGGTAGGTAGCGCGCGTTAGGGAGAAATAGGCACAACTTTCAAGCGGTTCTATATCCGGCCGGTCCGACCGCCACCCCCTAGAACTGTGGCGGTTCTATACTGCCCCATTTTGTAGGTGGCCCCTGGTTGCCCAAAAATCGCCCTCCCAGAGGGTGGCAAGGGGGCCGCCCGTAAAATAGCCGCCCAAAAACCGCCCTCTAAGAGGGCCGCAAGGGGGCCACCTGCAAATAGCCGGGCCCCGGCTTTTTGCACGCGGCCCCCTTAGAGGGCGGTTTTTGGGCAGCAGGAGACCGCTTGCAAAAGTTTTGACGGCCGTCAGCTGCCCGGCCGACGGTCGTTAGCCACGTCATAAAATCGCCCTATGGGAGGGCGATTTTTGGCGGTAGGAATATATTTTTGTAAACTTTTGAAACGAAAATATACTTTTGTAAATATTTTATTAAATAAATATAAAAATAAAAAAATTCTTCTCTTATTGTTCCCTTAATTAGTTGCTACTACTAGCTTTGACCAGCCAAACTGATTAGGAAAGAAACAGAGGATGTCTTTTCAGCTAATAGCAAGCACGATCTCAACAGTACAATTTTTAGAGAAAAAAAGTTTATTTTACTCACTTGAATAATTTGACTAGATCACTTGACCCTAAACTATTTTTGGCTCATTTTACCACCCCCACTATTAAGAATGGTTTTTTTTAGCCATAGATGACACCATTATAAAAGTTCTAAAATATTTTTTTCATGATTGTTTGCTTGAACTTTAAAATCTAAAAAATTCTAAAAAATATTGAGAAGTCAGTTGTAATATATATTAACTCTACAAAATTTTAGTGCAAAATACATCCTATATAGAGAGAAGCAAAAAAGAGAAATATCGTTATGGTGTAAACTAAACCTTTTTAATAATTCAGGGTGTAAAATAAACGAAAAAATAGTTTAGGGGTTTGAGTGCTTTAGCGAAACAGTTTGAGGGAGTAAAATGGACTTTTTTTTACAAAACATTCTATATAGAAATTTCTTCGAATACGAGATTAAGTTCGGGGTGTAAAATGAGCTAAAAAATAGTTTAGGAGTTAAGTACTCCGATGAAATAGTTTGACGGAGTAAGATGGACATTTTTTTCTTTTTACAAAATATTCTATATAGAAATTTCTTTGAATAAGAGATTAATTAAAATTTAGGGAAAAATTAGTAATTCGATTTCATTGCAAAATTCCATGATGATACCTATTAAATTATTGATAATTTGGAACAAAGTTTACATTGCAAAATTCGTCTTAAGAGTCCATGTCAAATTAATATCAATACTGTCCAATAAAGGGTTATTGTTATGAGGTAATAATAGGAATCTACTGCTACTGTCTGTTACTCTGTCTGTCCTAAAATATAGCAAACTTGGATGGGATGGGATGCATCCTAGGACTACGAATCTGGATAGTACTAGGATGTGTCTCTGTCTAAATTCGTAATACTATGATATGTTTTATTTCATTCTTGGTTATTATATTTTAGGACGGACAGAATACTTGTTGGCTTGACCAATTCCGATTGAGATTATAAACCACCAGCACATATGGAACAATCCAACAAACAAGGCAAAGCCATCAGGCATCAGCCTGTCAAGCATGGCTAGACTAGACATACGGCATTGCCACTCGTGCCAAAACCAAATCATGGGGCCAACATGACCTACGGGACAAAAGTCACGAAACCAAATCATGGGCCAACACACACAAGAGACGATAAATCAGGTAAGGAACACACTCATGCAGCACGCAACAATACTGATTTGCCAATGAGAGCATGAATCAATAGATGATAGACAAAGGCGGTGTCTGGCAGGATTTATGAAAACTAAAAAAACAGAAATCCAACAATGATAAGGTTCGGTTTTTGCCAGATGGGCGACCAGCAGGACGGAATCGGTCACACCTGAAATTTTCATCTAAAATTTAGGTGTTTTATTGTGCGTAAATTCTCATCCAGGAACCAACTAAAATACACAAATGACAAAGTTGATAACAAAGTAAATGTCTTACATAATCAAGTATTTATTACAGAGGTGACGCAACGATGCGATGACTCCCACTCCATTGCACTTGACCAGGCTCCCGCTCAGTACTCCAAAAGATGCTTCTCACTGTAGTACTCCTCTAATGATGATTATTGATTGCAAAGTGAGTATATGAAATACTCCACAAGGCACATATTAAATATGCAAGTGCACAGGTATCCAAAGAGTAGCACAATATGACTCAAGTCGCATAAATAGTATTTAATAAAGTATTTAATAAAGTAATAAAATAATAATCATTAATCAATATTAACCAACACTATACCACTCTCCAAAGCGGTACAGGCTCACCACTCTAACCTAGAGCTACCAATATTCTATTATTTATTATTTAATTAAGTTAGTGGAGCTAATCACAGAAAAAATTGCTAAGCCGCCCATTAACCGTGGGCATGGCTATTCTAATAGTTTTACTCTAGCCAGAGGTGTACCAATTTACCCACAAAATATAACTCCACAACACGTTACCGTGCGGCTCAATACCACTATGGTACCTCGGAAAGAAGTTGTGACAGAACCCTCCATATAACTTACAATATAGGAGAGCCACCCGCTGAATCACCTATCTCTGGCACGAGCTGATCAAGCACTCAACAGGGAGACGGCCCAACACTCGAATCATGGTCTTATGACAGCCATGCATGGACTTATGACAGCCACAACATGCCTTGATGCCTCCTATTGAACTCGTCACACTTCAGTTTCCGCCATTACCCATTCTAGCTTGTGGTTCGTACGGGTATTCTTTCGCAACAAGTAGTCCATGAACCGATCCTTAAGTATGATGAACACTACTAGTATTGTCACAGCCCGATTTTTGGGAATTAAATAATTAATTAATAAAGGATTTTTATAATTTATATTAAATTATAAAGTAAATCAATTACGTAAAGTGAAAATGAGAAATAAAAAATTTCTTTAATAAATCATTGTCGAATTCATTTTTAATAAATTCTTTGTGTGTAATTAACCTCTTTGAAATTTTCTCAGATTTTTTAGAGCTCCAAAATTAATTTTAATATTACAAAGATCGCTATATGTAATTATTTAAATAAATTCCAAAGTCCTTTTTGGGGTCGTTCCTAGTCCAATCCCTCTGATTTCCTCCATTCCAAAAATAGTCTGATTCCAAAAATATTCCGATATTGCATGTTCTAATGTTCCCAAAATATTCCGAATATTCGAATTATCCCAAAATTCCTTTGACTCCGATATTCTAATTATTCTTGTTAATCCGAAGCTTCCAAAATATCCCTTTTTCCCTGCTGAATTAAATCTCGTTGGTTTCCATAAAATCCAAATTTTTTATAAAATAAATCCGAATCCTTAATATTCCAGAGTTTACGCCTAATTTCAATTCCCATGGAATATTCTCCAATTTATGATTCCCAAAATATTCGTATATTTTGGGCGTCCCAAAATATTCATATATTTTGGGCGTTCCAAAATTCCTTGTATTCTTGTATTTTCTAAGTTTCCACAATTTCCAATATTCCAAAATAATATCGTAATTCCTTAAATCCTTCGAAAACTCCAATTTTCCAAATTCAGAAAAATTCCACAAAAACCTTGTTTTCTCTTTTTTTTTCCTTTCTCATTTTCCCTTTTTCTTTCTTTTCCTTATTCTTCCTTATTTCTCTCTTCTTCCTCCCTCACCTTCTTCCTCTAGCTCTCTCTCCCCCTCTCTCTCTCGACTGGAGGCCAAGCCCGGCCCAAGCTGCTCCCAACGTCCTTGCCCGGCCTGTCCCTGCGACGCCCCAGCTCGGCCTGCACCGCCGCTGCTTAGCCCAACCCAGGCCGCACCGCCACCTTGCGCCGCTTCCGCCGCAAATCTCGGAGCCACCGCCGCTCCTGAGCTCCGTCTCCTCTCCCATAAATATCGGCCTCGTTCCCCTCTCTCCCGTGCCCTAATCTCTAGCACCGCCGCCCGCTTGTCGCCCCTGCAAGCAGAGCGCCGCCGCCGCACCGAAGCAAGCCGCTCTGCCACTGCTTCCTCTCGCCTCTCTGCCTCGCCGCTTGTCGATGTTTTGTATCGGCAATAATAATATGGGGCTACTCATGAGACCTAAACTTGATGGATTATAAAGGAATACGAAACAATTTATACTGGTTCAGGCCCTCGAGATGAGGTAATACCCTACGTCCAGTTTGCCTTTGAGCTTTCTCTGGTGAGATTGTGCTATCTGGTGATTCTGCCCTCAGGGGGCGTCTTGCCTCCCCTTATATACCGGGGACAGGGTTACAAAGTAGGAATCTTAGTCAGACTCCGACCAAGCGATTTTCTTCTAGGAATACAACGTGCCTGACTAGGACTATATCATTTCCTTGTCGTGCAAGGTAATGTATACTGAGTCCTATTGTATCCCAATTTACAAGGTTAGACCCACCTCTGTTCGAGTGGCCTAAATGCTTTCTATGAGGTACCCGGGGCCCATGGCCTCCTTACTGCTGCAAGCAAGCCGCCATCGCCAACGTTCATCGTCGCCGTTTGCTCGCCACCGGTGAGCCCCAGCCCGTGGTCCCTTCTCTCGACATCTCGCGCCGGTGCCGTCTCCATCCTTTCCATCTGGAGCCGCACATTTCGGGGTTGCCTCCTCGCCGTCATGCCGCGCTGCCCTGCCGTCGCCACCGAACACCGGACGCCGCCGTCATCTCCGCCTGACGCCGCCGCCGTCATCGCCGGCAACGTCCTTCTCCCGCTGGCGCCTTGTCCCTGCCTTGTCCTCCCCTGCTGTGCCGCCATGGACGAGCTCGCCTAGTCCTCTATGTGCCACCACCATGTGGGACCCACAGGTAGTCCCTTTCTATGTGTGACCATCGGAGCCCGAGCACAGTGACTCAATCAACCATGGTCGTCCGATCAACAAATCTGATCCAGTCCGTTTGATTTCCATAACTCGTCTCGAGCAAATCTTAGCCGTCCGATTTATTCCAATCTAATCCGAGCCGTCAGATTTCCCTAACCCCAACCAGTGCCACCTTAGCCCTAATTGCCACCTCATTACCATGTGTCACCAAGTCATCAGTTCACCACTCCTCTGCCTCCCAAGTCCATAGACCCAGTCTACATGAGCCATGCCTCTTATCAGTGGGCCCAACATCCAATATCCATCGAAAAATAATTCATTTAATTAATTTCTGAGGGAATATTCTAGAGAATATTCTTTTCAATTCTTGTCGGATTTTCTCTGAATTCAAACTTCCGGAGGCCGTATCTTTTCCGTCCAAACTCCGATTCAACCCATCCTTCTTCCTAAATTCATCTAAAATCATGATGTACAAGTTTATATACTTTTTATATACTGTTTATTTGGAGTTTCTTAGTGTTTTTCCTCTTTTGCGTGTAGTCACGTATTTTCGCCGTTTCAAAAGGAAGCAAGGTTCACAGAAGAATTCGGAAGACTTATTGAAGACTTTTCTATTGCAAGGCAAGTCACACGATAATCCCTTTGAGCATGATGATCCCATATTATGAAAATTATTTTATTTCAATGTTATTGCATGCAATGTTTTGGAATGTCATTATTACAGGAAATTATTATTATCCTATATTCTTTGCTTATGGCCGTGAATTGATATTGATACCTATACCTTGATACCCTGGGTAATTCATATCAACTAGTTGGGTGCCTAATTAATGGTCTAGCTAGATTATTTAGGATTTGCTTAGCCATGCCTAGAAACTGAAGCATCATTTTATGTGGAGAAACTATTCATTCACCCTGATTGATTAATGATTAACGGTTATTGTGTCACAACGGTTGGTTGTGGCTGGTTAATTAATTGTGCGGATCTACGGTAGACCGGGTCTACCGAGGGTTCACGGGACTCCAACGGCTTAGATTTAAAAGAGGATGATCGGACGACTCAGATGGATCTAAGGTTTTAAGGTAGATCGGATGGCCGAGATCTAACTGATCATAGATCGGACAGTGGGAAACTAATCTAAAGATCCAACGGCCAAGATTACTCCCGATTGGATCGAGTCCGCGGCTGAGTTGGCATCTGACGTGGCATCCACGTCGGCTGCAGTGACGGCGGTGATGGTGGCGGATCGGGACCCGATGGTCATCGACGATCGGCAGCATGGCGGAGCACAACGAAGGCAGGGATGAATAGAGGGAAGAAAGGCGAACCTTACCATGAGTAGAACGACGGCGGACGGCGACTAGGTTGACCAGCGGTGAGCTCCAAGCGGTGGAAGGTTTCGGGTCCTCGGCGGCGATGATGCTCTGGCAGTCTTTGAGAACGGGGAAGTGGCAACCAAGACTCCTCGCGAATAGGCGGTGCTAACCAAGGCGGTGGCGAGCACTGGCGACAGTGGAGGCGGCGGCTAGGTGCGACCGAGAGCTAGGCGGAGGCAGCGATGGGATCTCGTGTGCGGAGAGGATGGCTAGGGCTAGCTACGGCTCAAGATGGCGCTCGGAAAAGATCCCAGGGTCTCAAGCAATGCTATTTAAGGTAAGAAGGGGAGGAATCTAGCTCGGGAACGACTCCAACGGCGGCGGAAACCAAGGGCTCGACTGTTTCCCGAACAACCTCAAGCCCGAGCTTGATTTGACGTGATTTGGGCTCTGGATCTTGAGGAAAAAGATAGAGGGGGATAAGGGAAGGAGAACCCCTCACCCAATTTAGAGTTCGAGCGCACGCGGAGGCCAAATCGACGCGGATTTGGCGCGGCGGCGGCACGGGATGCACAGGAGCTCTCCGACCCGAGGTAGGAGACGAGCCTGACGGGTAGGTCTCACCCGTCAGTGGCAGAAAGGCTGCGGCGCGGCGAGCAGGCCGAGCTGGGGAGCTGGGCCGCCATAGGTTGCGCGCACGGGGAGCAAAACAGGAATGGGCCGTGATTTGGCCCAGAGGAGGAGGAGGGGTTTTTAATTTGTTTTTCTTTTATTTAAGTGTTGTAAAGCTTGTTTTATTCATTAAAAATTCTTTTCCTTGCTCAATTAATTTCCAGAAAATTCTAAGAGGTAAAAGATTAAGCAAAGTATTTTCTAAAATTAAATCCAGGGCAACTTTTGTTGTAGATTTTCTCTGATTTTTAATGTTCTCACTCCTTGAGGCTTTTTAAAATAATTTCTAAAAATTCTTTTTCACATAATTAATTTAATTAGGTAATTTTAGGATGTTACATATTCCCGCTGAATAAGGTTCCATTTTTTAAGGCCTTAACAACAACGATGAGGTGTGGCTTGCCAAATTTGAAGAGGATGGAGGCAAGAACGGACATCCTAAAATTAAAAAGGTAGAATATGAAGTTAAGCATAATTTTATTACAATTACTAAACTTCAACTTTTAGGGAGCGAGTAAGAGTCCTATGAAGATGCTCATAATAAATAAACATAACTCACATCTAAGTTCATATAGGATATATAAAAATCAAAACAAACGAAAGCTACAGTATATCTTACTAAAGCTACCATTTCAATATTGAGCAAAATTAGGTCATTAACAAATAAAAAAATCAAACAATTAACAAATATAAAAATTGCTATTCTATCCATGGACGAACATGAAAAACAGTGAGGATGATGATACAGATATGATAATATAGATTTAAGTAGCTCTAGCCATATAAATATACGGGCCACCCTACTAGTTATCCGTATATAAACGAATCACGCCTTATGCATCCTGCCGCCGCCTCCTTAATCAATGGTGCAAATTGACTAGAATGATGAACTTGTAGCCAAAGCCAAGTTGCATACTTGCATTGCATAACCTTTTTTTCTCTCTTCCCATACCAATCGACCGGGACCTGCGTATCCATATGACAGATTGAAAGTAGCTCGAACGCGAACGCGCGATTCGTACGTGTAGCGCGTTATCTAGCTTTCTCCTGGGTGGAATCGCCGTCGCGGCGTCGCTGGAGCACGGGGTACTGCGTTCCACAGCCGATGGCACGGGGCTCCCGTGCGGAGGTGGATTGAAAGGGTTCGATGGCTGCCGCTTTGTTGCTGCAATCGGTGGCTTCTCGGAGGTTCCGCGCCCATTCTCCGTCGCGCTTCACATTCCCCGTGCGGGTGTGGTTCGCACTGCAGAGAACCGGCCAAAGTGCCGCGCATTTGCAAGGTCTTTTTTAGTTTGGGCCCATAAGATGTTGATCCTTCAGTGCTGGGAAAATTAGAGGAACCTTTCAAATATCACCTTGAACTTAAGATTTTTCTCTAAAAGATAATTTATTGTAAATACCTTTGTTCTAGATTTATCATGGCTTAAGACTCTTTCAATACTATTAATCACGTGTTTTCGTGACTTCTTTTTACACTTGTTATATGACCACTATCCCATGACGTTAGTGGCCTTTCTTCTTTAGTGACAAAGTGTCACATCAGTTTTATCTTCCACATCTTGAATCTGCCAAAAAAACAGTCATCGTCAAACCCCATAAAACAAACGCAACTGCTCATCTTCTAACAACCCCAATGTCCAAGAGCGAAAACTCGTAACCACCGTCACCCAACAACGTGTTGGACATCACAAGTGGTAATGCCACGACCATATTGTCAGGCTTGGCCGTAATGAGCAGGTATCCTAGCTACTCTCGATATATTGGTATCTCTTAGAACGCATGTGTGGGTCTGGGACCATAAGAGCGTGTGAGCAGCGGCAATTGGGGACTATCAAATCAACATGTATTAGGAGAGGTATTAGCAATAAATGATCTTGTAGGAGAAATATCAAACTCAGAATGATATTTAGAGTGGTTTTTGTATTTTTTTCTTCAGTTTACTAGAAAGCATGATATACTTTAGCAAATTGCCATGTTCTTTGTGATTTTAGATTTTTATTTGCGCGCTTTTCTAAAGCTTCTAAACGATATATTTCATAAAATATATATAATTTTTTTGGAATGTTTTTCTAGAACAATTTTTAATTTTGTAAGAGTAAATTTATTTGTTTATTTTCTTAAATAGCTATAAAAATTAAATAATCTATTAATTTTAATTATCTCAAACGGGAACTGGGACCTAAATAGTCTGGGACTTTGAGGGTAAAAAGATTGGATCGACGGCTGTGAGCTGCTAGTATTATTTGCGCTAAGCCTGCATATTCCGACCACCTCGTGCGATTTGTACTTTTATTAGTAGATCTTTGCTCTTGCTGCTCCCAAGAGCTAGACCTCCAAAAAATAAGGCCCCGTATCCGTTTGCATAGCTGCGTCTGGTAAAAAAAAGAAGACTTTAGCATCTGAGCAAAGTAGGCATCTGGGCAAAGTAGTTGCCTCATCTTTTTCGAAAGATCACCTTTTGCCTGAACCAGGTGTTGATGTTTTATACCAATAATAAATATATAGTGCTACTTGTTGGACAAAAACTTAATGGATTGCAAAGAAACACAAAAGATTTATACTGATTCAGGTCTTCGAAATAAAGTAATACCCTACGTCTAGTTATAGTGTATTTCCTTTAAGGATATATGATGGTGATTCTTGTGAACCTCCCATCTCTTGTTCTTAGGGGGCGCCATGCCTCCTCTTGTATATTAAGGGACATGATTACAAAGTAGGAGTTCTGATTGAACTATGGGGACAGGGTTACAAAGTAGGAGTTCTGATTGAACTATGACCAAAGGATCTCCTGCTAGAGATATAACTTGTCCGACTAGGACTGTATCTTCTTTATTGTACAAGGTTAAGTCTGCCGAGTGCTATCATATCTCTAATTACAAGGTTAGGTCTATCCTTTGTCCGAGTGGTTCATATGCTTGTCATAAGTTATCCGGAGCCTATGGCCTCTACACCTGGTCTTTTGCATATTATGGTCTTTTCTAGTTTTCTTTACATACATGTTCCAAAATATAAATTGAATCATGTACTCCCTTCATTCTAAAATATAAATATTTTTTAATTTAAATTTTGTTTTACTGTATAAACATTTCTATCATAATTTATATTATTACTTGTCATATCGATTATTTTTCACTTAAATTTCTTCACTCCAACCACCCTCCCACCCCTAAGGCTGTAACACTCCCTCATTTATTAAAGGCATCAAAGTTTTTCTTCGTAATCTTAACCTTTGTTCAATAATTTAGAAATGTTTATATTTTGAAACAGAGGGAGTAGATAATAGTTTTCTCTTTCATGTTGTGAGAGGCAACAGGACCACGTGCTACTCTCTCCGTTCTAAAATATAGCTACCTTTAGATTTAAATTTTATCCCAAATATAAGTACCTTAGACATGCGAAAGGTGATTTTTATCCCATTACTTTTCATGCTATCCATATTAGGTCCCATCATCTCAACGACACGACAATTGATACACGCACATCACCCTAATATTTCTAATTTCCATCACCCCACTATCTATTAACAAGGGCATTTTAGACCTTTTCACCATAATCCTTAATTCCCCAAAACACATTCCTAGGTAGCTATATTTTGAGACAGAGTGAGGTCTTAAAATATAACCACTTTTAGCCCTTGGTACGGCTATTAAGGATATGGGTAAAAAAAATTGTTTATCTTCTTAAGGTGGGTACAGCATGGAACCGGACTAGTTAAATGTGATAATGAAACCAAGGGGTACTATAGATAGTTTAGTGATAAAAATTACATTTTACATGTGCTAGATTGTTATATTTTGAACAAAATTTAAATTATATAAGTTGTTATATTTTAAAATGGAGGGAACAGTACTAATATCGTCTTATTACTGTCGTGAACACATTTTACTATTGTATTTACCAGTTAATGTTGTTTCTATATTCACGAATCACGAACTTTATAGCCCAGACGTCATCCTCTATCCGCAGTCTCTTGTAAGTAAGCATTGTCTTTTAGCTACTGTTTGAATCTACATATTAGGAGAAAACTCTCTTTGATTTTTATGAGATACTTCCTGAACTGTTAAACGGTATATTATTTATAAAAATTTTCTATATAGAAGTTGCTTTAAAAAATAATATTAATCCATTTTTTAAATTTAAAATAGCTAATACTCAATTAATCATACGATAATAGCTCACCTCATTTTTCACGATTATCATCTTCTTCCTCTTTCCTCGCTGTCAAACTAAGTCTTAGATGTGGTTAGATTCGGCTTATAGGGCATACGTAAAACAAAAATATCATTAGCATGTGATTAATTAAGTATTAACTATTACAAACTTGGAAAATGGATCTATTTGATTTTTTAAGATACTTTTATATAGAAAGTTTTTATAAAAAAACACACCGTTGTACTTTTTGGTAAGTGTGCTAACAAAAAACAACGAGAGAGAAGCTAGAAGCTTCAAGCCAAATCGAACACCCTTTAGCCTTTGTTTGCCTCTTACTCAGTTTTGTGAAAGACGAAATATGGATGCCGGACGAAAAAGGTATCATCAAACGATTAATCGGAATACGGACAATTAATCGGAATTTGGTGGGAATTTGATGTTCATAATGTCGGAGGAGGAAACTCCAACCGCGGGGAGTCTGAGGACCCCCCCCTTTGAGGTTCGGCCAGGGGAGTTGTTCACAGGACAGCTGCGGCGTCGGAACGATGTCACGCAAGGGAGGCAGAAGAAGTAGACAGCTTCGGGCCGCGCGGAGGCGTAATACCCTACTCCTGTGTGTATCTGCTATGTGGGAGATGAATCCGGCTTATTCTTACAACATGTTCTTCAGGGGTGCTCTGGAGCTAGCCCTAACTTGGGAACTAGGTCTCTCTAGAAGCTGAGCTTAATGCAGAAGCCGATCCCCTGGAACCGGAATCCCTTTTCTGCTGGCATGGATCCTCCTTTCATAGTCTAAGGGGAGTCCACAGTGCCTAGCACACATGCCAAGAGAAAGCTTTTCTAGGTACGATATGTCTTGTCGCACACGTCCGCCTGCTGAGCCACGCCGGAGTTGATTCGGCACGTCTAGTCGTCACGTTGCTCGGCTGCTGCGGGCGGCTAGGTCATGAAGATGTGACAGCGCATGCCATCGCTGCCAGAGCGTGGAAAAATGAAGCCCTCTTAGTCAAATATGTCTGACTGCACAGGGAGCGGGCCCATGGGGGGCCATCATGAGAGTCCACGCACGTCCGAGCGGGCGACAGATGCGACACGCCCCGTCGCCTCATCATTAATGCGGGTAGTTGGGGAGTTGATCCGCTCGGGCCAGGCTCGTGCCCGGGGCAGAGAGCTCATCGCGCCCTCCGCGCGCACAAGGCGTCGAGTTCCTCGGGGACCGAGTCTGTGAGCCCCAGGCCCGGGGAGCGAGACCCGGGCCCGGGGATGTTCCAGTAATGTGCCTCGGAAACGAGCCCCGGGACCGTGCCCCGGGACAAGGGGAGTGCCATTTCCTGGGAATGCCCCCGGGCCCGGAGCCCGAGGTGGCTGTAAGTCCCGGGCCCGGGAAGCGAGTCCTGGGCCTGGGAAAGCTCCAGTGATGTGCCCCGGGAACGAGCCCCGGGACTGTACCCCGGAACGGGAATGCGCCCTGGGACCTTGCCCCAGGGATCAGGGGAGTGCCCTTCCCGGGAATGCCCCCGGGACCGGGGGCCCGAGGTGAATGTGGGCGGTTCTCGCGACGAGCCCGGGGAGTGCGCACCCGGGCCCGGGTAGTGCTCGGGCCCAGGTACTTAGCGGGAAACGGCCGTAGCCGGCCGTCACCGGTGCGGAATGTGGGCCCCGGAGGAGCTGACGTGGCCGAAGATCCACGCGTCCCCGGGGTATGTGGGGCCCCTAGTCCCGTTTCGCCGACAGTGGCCCCTGGCCCTGTTGCTCGGTCGGGAGCCACTCCGGGTAGGAACAGAGCCACGTCTTGGAGAAACGAGGGGACTCGGGGCCCACCTGGTTTGACGGAAGACAAGAAGGGGGATGCCAGGGCCCAGCCGTCTCTCGCGAGGGGGGAGCGGGCCCTGGTGCTTTTTTGCTGCCCGGCGAACAGGAGCGGTGGGAGTCCGCCCGGGTCTGGGCGGATCTCGAGAGCGGGCGGGTAGCGATCGCAATGGTGATGCAGCAGCTCACCGCCCTACGGTCGCCACCGAGATCTTCGTGGCGACCCACTGGCTGGAGATCGAGGCGGCAGAGAGGCACGTCGTCCAATTGGAGGGCGCCGCCAAATCTGCCGCCGACGAGGCCTCCCGCGCCCGGTCCGAGATGGAGGCGCGGGAGAAGGAAATATCCTCCCGGGAGGAAACGCGTCCGGGTCCCAAGAGGCCGGGCTCGCGGCCCGGGAGCATGAGATCACCGCGCGCGAGGAAGCCGTGGTGGTTCGCGAGGAGGCACGGAAAGCCGTGGCCGACACTGCTACAACGGTGGCGGGGCTCTTCGTCCACAGCGAGCACCTTGTGGAGCCGATGAACGACGAGGAGTCCGAGGAAGACGGCAGTCCTCTTCTGACACCGTCCGGGGTCCGGTCCGAGGAAGACGACTGACCTCTCCCTGGACAACGACATGTCTCTGCCTCCGCTTGTGCTTGCGCTCTGATTTTACCTATCTTGTACAAAGAGAGACATTTGTATATGTATATAATCATGTTTACATTTTCGTACCTTTGCTTATTGTCTTGTTCCGGAAGTTGTTTATGTTTGCGCCCCAGGAGCTCGGTACCAAGGGACCGCGAGCAACAGGGCGCGAGTGTTGCGGAAATGGTTAAGTCCATCTTACGGGCCCGGGGGCGCTCCGTGCCCCCGAGCGCTGGCCGCAGGAAGAGATTGCTTGATCGTGCACAGGGGTCGCCAGACAGCGAAGCACCCGGTGCTTCGGTGGTGGTCAGGTGGAACTGGCTAGGCCGAGCACCGTTGCCCGCCCTGGGAATCTAGGCTGGCCCGACGGGGGGCTCTGCCCGAGACCCCGGGGCATCGACAGTGCCCGGGGCGCGGTCCACGACCCGGCCACCTGGCCTTGGCAACCGGGGCAGCGCTAATCCGGTGGCCCTCGCGCCAGGCTCCGCGGGGAAAGACTGCCAGGAGAGAGAAAATACGAAAAAAGCCCCGCGTGGGTTAGGTATGGCCGAAGTGCTGAGCTCGTGCCTTTTGACACGCCGGGAGCCCCTCAGGAACCGACCTTGACCGTGCGCGGGGGTCGCCAGACAGCGAAGCACCCGTCGCCTCGGCAGTGGTCAGGGTGGAGCTGGCTAGGCCGGGCACCGCTGCCCACCCCGGGAATCTAGGCTGGTCCGACGGGGGGTTCTGCCCGAGACCCCGGGGCATCGATAGTGCCCGGGGCACGGTCCATGACTCGGCCATCAGGCCTCGGCAACCGGGGCAACGCTAACCCGGCAGCCCTCGCGCCCGGCTCCGGCAAATTCCGCTTTGCCCCCGGGGCCGAGGAGAGTGAAACACGTGGCCATACAAACGGGGAAGGAATAGAAATTGAGCAATGTTTAAAGTCGGATAAGATTACGTATCTGGATGTTGAAAAGGGCGGTATGGCTCCGTGAGCACAATCCCGGGGGCAGGAGCGCTGCCAGCCCCCGGCCCATGAATTTACGCCGGAAATAAATCTGAGATGGGGGCCCCCGGCCAGCGTCAAGGTTTGGAAAGAAAACCGGCGCTGGCCCGAGCACCCTTCTTAAGCCTGTCGAGGATGGGTCCAATCTGCACACGATGAACTGTGAGGGTATTTGGCTCATTCCTTTGTCCGTTCCATGCTACGAACCGTGACGTCTACCACCACCCAAGGGCCTCCTCGCGGTCGCGACCGTGCGGAGGAAAAGATTACGCATAAGCATTTCGCCCCCTACCTCCAGAAAAAACCGAGCCCGAAGCCAACCAGGCGGGACACCGTAGCCACCGGGGCCCGGGGCGCCACGCAGAGGGGCGCACCCACGGCCCCGTGGCATCGACAATGCCCCGGGTTTAGCAGGAGGGGATACGGTAGCTCATTGGTAGGGAACTGATGATTATGCGCAAAACCCAGCCGCCGCACGGGCGCGGCCCGATTATGCCCCCAGGGGGAGACCGCCACGAACGCAACGCACAGAAAAGGACAAAGGGCACGAGACGGAAAGGACATTGAAAAAGCTGCTTAGGGGAGCGAATGCACATGGAGGCCCCCGGCCAATGCTGAGATTTGGAGAAATTCGGCGCTGGCCCGGGCACCCCGCAACTTACAGAATGTGTTTACGGATAAAATTTGCGAAGATGCTCCCAAGTTTACCGAGCCCGGTCGGGAGACACCGATCACTAGGAAGGGGCCTTCCCACATGGGGGAAAGTTTATTCTTTCCGGCACGTGTGAGGACACGGCAGAGGACTAGGTCCCCGACCTGGAGTGATCGGGCCCGAACCTTGCGCTGATGATAGCGCTTGAGGCTCTGCTGGTAATGAGCGACGAGGAGCGAGGCGCGCCGCCTGCGCTCTTCGAGGAAGTCGAGGTTGTCGTGCTGCATGTTGTCGGTGATAATGCGATGCGATTTAGCATCGCGAAGTACCTCGCTGACGAAGTACACCGGCTTCTATTGTGTGCGCCCCCACCTCGGCCTGACGGGGGCCGGGGGCTCAGGCTCAGCTCCCTCGGGAGGGAGCGAGCTCTCGTGCCCAGGAGCAGATGTGCGCCCGAGACCCGAGGGCCCCGGCACGGCTCCCCCGGACCCGCTCTCGCCAAGGCGATGCTGTCCGGGTAATCGCGCCCCGTCTGGTTGTGAAAATGTTGAGGTTGTCCCGGGTGCCGCGTCCCCAGACTCGCACTCGCCTTGGCGAGGCTGCCCGGGTTCGGGCTCCCCAGTGTCGGGCTCGGGCCACGGATCCCGGGACATGGACCCGGGACCCTAGGCACCGGCTCGAATATGGTGGATATGTGCTCGAGACCCGGGGGCCCGGGCTGAGATGTGGAATGAACCGGGACGGCTTCCCCGGACCCGCTCTCGCTAAGGCGATGCTATCCGGGTAATCATGCCCCGTCTGGTTGTGAAAATGTTGAGGTTATTCCGGGTGCCGCATCCCCAGACTCGCACTCGCCTTGGCGAGGCTGCCCGGTTTCGGGCTCCCTAGTACCGAGCCCGGGCGGCCGATCCCGGGCCACGCGTTTGTAGGGCAAGGGGCGCTCGACGACGAGCGCCGCGCTCACCACTTGCGGGGTTGCCGCTATGTAGAGCAACAGGGGCTCATCTTGAGCCGGTGCCACGAGGACAGGGGGAGTTGTCAGGCACCTCTTGAGCTCGTCAAGGGCTTGATCAGCCTCATCCGTCCAAGTGAACTTCCCGGTCTTCTTGAGAAGCTTGAAGAGGGGGAGGGCACGCTCCCCTAGCTTGGAGATGAAGTGGACGAGTGTAGGCACGCACCCGGTCAGCTTTTGAGCCTCCCTGAGTGAGTTGTCCCTCCCCGGGTACCCGGGCCAGATGGTCCTCGGGGCCAAAAGTGATCTGGGTGTCCGACCACTTCAGCCTCTTAGCTGTCGCTGGGCTCAGTGCCGTAGCCAGCAACTCGCGCTTCATGGCTTTGAAGCCACGGCGCGAGGAGCGGGCATGCGCCCCGCCATCGAGGGTGGCGAGGACGTTCTCAGGTTCTTAGAACTCGAGAGGTTGCTCTGGATCGGGAGCGGGCTTGGCCTGCTGCCGCTCCTGCTGGAACTTCTTGACGTGCTCGGCCAAGTTCTGGACGGCGCGGCACTCCGTGAGGTCGTGCCAGTCCGTCTCGTGGACGGTGCACCACTTCCGGCCCGTTGCTAGCGGGGGCGGCGCACGCGCGGCCTTTTGCTGCTTGCCGCTGTTGTCGTCCCCGCGGGCAATGTCGCCCCGGGGGCTGCCCGTAGCAGCCAAGGCGAAGTTCTCGGCGGCCTCCTTGTCCTTCAGGCGCTTCCTCCCGTCCCGTCGTGATGCGGAACATGAGGGCCCGCCGTCCTCTCCAGGGCCCTGGTCAGGGGCCTCAGGGCGTGGCTTGTTCCACGCTCGGGCCTCCTCCTTGCAGGCGCAGAGGTCGGCGAGGCTAAACAGCTGGGCCGCGGTCTGGATGTCGTGGGTGCCCAGCTTCTCGAGCATGCGCTTGTCGCGCACACCCAAGCGAAACACGTGAATAACCACGTGGTGAGCGATATGGGGGATGGTGTTGCGGACCTGCCTGAAGCGCTGCAGAAAACACCTCAGCGACTCGTCCCTGCCCTGACGTAGGGCGTGGAGATCCGCCTCGATCCCAGGGCGTGGGAAAGTGCCCTGGAAGTTCGCCACGAACTGGTGGCAGAGGTTCTCCCACGAGTAGATCGAACTCTCGGGGAGGTTCATCATCCTGGATGGCGGTGGTGTAGATTTGTAGGTATTCCGTGGGGTCGATGGAGCCGTCATATTTCTCCGGCAGGCTGGGCCGGAACTTGGCCGGCCAGCGCACCCGCCGGAGGCCTGGGGAGAGGGCCAGGCAACCCGAGCTGTACTGAGCGGGCTCGGGCGACGGCCGACGGTTTCCCGCCGGGGGGTTAGAGCTGGAGATCTGGGCCTCGCGACGCCCGACGACGTTCGCGCACCGTTCGCGCTGTTGCTCCAACGTGACCTGGGCGTCTTCGTGAATCCGCAACTGATTTAACCGGTCACAGAGATCGCCAGGGCCATTCTTGGTTGGGGGCGTGGCGCGAGGCGCCGCGCATTGAGCTTGGTTCCACTTCGGGGCGGGGGGCCAGCCCGCTCTAGATGCCACGCGGTCAGCGCTCCCGGCCCCTATATGACTATCAACGGCTACCCGACGATGGGCCGCGCCCACGAGGTCAGCAACTTCGTTGAGCCACCGCCGCTCCGTCCCCGGTAAATGCCGGGGGGTGGCGCAGGAGGGCTTCCACCGCCATGAGGGCTCCCTGTGGCGGCGCTGACTGGAAGTCGAGATGGCGGCGCGCCGTGGAGCAGCGCGTCTGCTCGCGCCTCATGGATGAGGCCGCGGCAGACCCAGCGGGGCACTTGACGGCCCCCTCCGCAAGGGAAGGGGCCGAGGTCGCACAACCAGGCCGCCGCGGCGGGAACTCGGCCCGCTGGGCACGCGCCGCACGCCCCCAGGAAGACGAGGAGGGGGAACGTGGCGCGCTCGCCACAGGGCTAACATCGCCCGGCGGGGTGAAGCCACCGGACCCCTCGTCGGAGTCCCGCAGACGATGACCTCCTGCCATGGAGCGTGCCGGCGTTGGGGACGCCGGCGTGCCGCCTGGAAGTGAAACTCCCCCTACCTGGCGCGCCAGCTGTCGGAGGAGGAAACTCCAACCGCGGGGAGTCTGAGGACCCCCCTTTGAGGTTCGGCTAGGGTTGTTGTTCACAGGATGGCTGCGGCGTCGGGACGATGTCACGCAAGGGAGGCAGAAGAAGTAGACAGCTTCGGGCCGCGCGGAGGCGTAATACCCTACTCCTGTGTGTATCTGCTATGTGAGAGATGAATCCGGCTTGTTCTTACAACATGTTCTTCAGGGGTGCTCTGGAGCTAGCCCTAACTTGGGAACTAGGTCTCTCTAGAAGCTGAGCTTAATGCAGAAGCCGATCCCCTGGAACCGGAATCCCTTTTCTGCTGGCATGGATCCTCCTTTCATAGTCTAAGGAGAGTCCACAGTGCCTAGCACACATGCCAAGAGAAAGCTTTTCTAGGTATGATATGTCTTGTCGCACACGTCCGCCTGCTGAGCCACGCCGGAGTTGGTTCGGCACGTCTAGTCGTCACGTTGCTTGGCTACTGCGGGCGGCTAGGTCATGAAGATGTGACAGCACATGCCATCGCTGCCAGAGCGTGGAAAAATGAAGCCCTCTTAGTCAAATATGTCTGACTGCACAGGGAGCGGGCCCACGGGGAGCCATCATGAGAGTCCACGCATGTCCAAGCGGGCGACAGGCGCGACACGCCCCGTCGCCTCGTCATTAATGCGGGTAGTTGGGGAGTTGATCCGCTCGGGCCAGGCTCGTGCCCGGGGCAGAGAGCTCATCGTGCCCTCCGCGCGCACAAGGCGTCGAGTTCCCCGGGGACCGAGTCTGTGAGCCCCGGGCCCGGGGATGTTCCAGTAATGTGCCTTGGGAACGAGCCCCGGGACCATGCCTCGGGACAAGGGGAGTGCCCTTTCCCGGGAATGCCCCCGGGCCCGGAGCCCGAGGTGGCCCTGGGCCCGAGAAAGCTCCATTGATGTGCCCCGGGAACGAGCCCCGGGACTGTACCTCGGAACAGGAACGCGCCCCGGGACCTTGCCCCAGGGATCAGGGGAGTGCCCTTCTCGGGAATGCCCCCGGGACCGGGGGCCCGAGGTGAATGTGGGCGGTTCTCGCGACAAGCCCGGGGAGTGCGCACCCAGGCCCAGGCAGTGCTCGGGCCCAGGTACTTAGCGGGAAAACGGCCGTAGCCAGCCGTCACCGGTGCAGAATGTGGGCCCCAGAGGAGCTGACGTGGCCGAAGATCCACGCATCCCCGAGGTATGTGGGGCCCCTAGTCCCGTTTCGCCGATACATAAGTAAATGTACTTATTTTATAATATTATATCCTTCATTAAAGATTTAAATGCATACAGCTATATAAATTGAATATATTCATACTATTTTTTAAATAAACAATTATAGCTTGATATTATATAAAATATAGCTTCTAACACTTATGTTTATATACCAAATAGTGACAATTTGGATCCTATTAGATAAATAAAACATTAAAAATATGTAACAAAACATAAAAACACTCAACAAGATCCTGAAAGATAAAGTTGTTAGTTTGAATCATCATCGAGAACAATATACAGATGATTAAACAGAAGACGGCCTATTAACAACAAAAACCGGAGTTTTGACATTCACGATCGATAATAGTAGACCGCATACGTTAATGGAACGGTTTGTCCACCGTATGCGAATATACGGCTAACTAAACTGCTAGTACGGCTGTTTTCTACAACACTGCTATTACTACGGGGCGTTCCTCATAGATAAAGCCTTGAGTCTCTTATACAAACTTTTTATCTTTTTTTTCTTTCTAGTTGAAGACTATTTAATTTACTAAAGGAAAACGATATGCATTATATATGATTTTTTACTAATCACACTTTCACGTGGCTGCCTCTGCGTCCTTCCTCCACCCTAATGTAACAGTTTGCACAATGCTTTTTTCCCTTGGAGGTGCGAGAGAAGAGTAGACGTAAATCTCGTCAATACGTCATGGATTGAATGGTTGGTGAAGTTATCATTTTTCTTAAGGCGATTGTCAATATATTACACCAACAATAAAAATATGGGACTACTCGTGAGACCTAAACTTGATTGATTATAAAGAAACATAAAACAATTTATACTGGCTCAAGCCCTTAAGATGAGATAATACCCTACTTTCAGTTGTGGTGTATTGCCTTTATGGTTTTCATGGTGAGATTATATGCTATGCCCTCAGGGGGCGCCCTGCCTTCCATTATATATTGGGGACAGGGTTATAGGGTAGAATCCCAGTCGGACTCCGACCAAGAGATTTTTTTTCTAGGAATACAACGTACCCGACTAGAACTATATCCTTTCATTGTCGTACAAGGTAATGTATACCGAGTCCCATTGCATCCCTAATTACAAGGTTGGCCCCATTCTCTGTCCGAGTAGCCCTAATACTTCTCATAAGGTACTCGGGGCCCATGGCCTCCACAGCAGCTCCTGAGACCTTCATAGTTGAGTCACAGCTGATGCCGAGTGCTCATCCTCCTTGGAGAAAGTTTCCCGAATGCCTTGCTCCCGAGTACTCGTTATCCGAGTGCTTCTTCTCCAAGTTCTGCTTCATATCAGCTGGCAACGAGGCTATGAAGGGTTTCATGAAAAAATATGAATAGTGTGCGCCGAATAGGCGCACCTATTAGGTGTAGCCCCCGACTTTTTGTTTAATTGTGAAACAATTAAACATAAAGTCAAAGATATTTAACTTTTTAGTCTTTCTTGAGTAGTATACCACACAGAAATTAAACTCTTCAGCATCATGTCAGTTGGAAGTATTTTTGCTCAGGACAATTTTTGGCTAAGCATGTAAGCCGAGTACCACTTCCTGGATTTTAACCCAATACGTGGTCAGGTGTACTCGAGAGATACCTGCATCTCCAAATTTAATGGAAACCAGCTGTCGATCCTTATAAGGATATATCCTCAATACCTGGTAAATAATTCAGATATCTGAACACATGTGTCCAGCAATTAGGTTTTCATGAAGCATATCTGATTATTTAATCGGTTTTTGTAAATAGCATCTACACTGTGATTTTAACACAACCAGCAGTCGGCTCAATACACCATGTTATTTAGAAACTTATCTCTTGTAGCACAGTACTGAATTAGTCGGCCCAAGCTCACTTATCCGCACAGGCTTTATAAAGCGGGGAGAGAGAAAAGATTCCCCCTTCTTCTCTAATCCCCCAATTGTTTCATCTTCCAGCTTCCGTGCCCAAATTTCACGCTCTGCCTCGCTAGGGTTCGCTATAGCCTGCGTCCCCCACTAGAGACTTGCACGATTCTGCTCTGCCACATCCATTCCAAGTTTCCACAAGTCTTTCCCCCAAATCTTTTCTCCTTCAACGATACCGAAAGCCCCATTTGAGATCCTTGAGATGACCGCCGGAGTCTGGCCGATGTCGGACTGCAGCCCGTTGAAGCTAAAGCTGCTGGAGAAACGATTGATGCTGCAGCGACAAAATGTCATCCATGGCGTATCGCAAAAGAGGAATCCATGCCATCGCCCAAATCTGGTGAGACCGTTGTCTTCACCTTGTTCTTTGATCGTGGTCCTGCCCTCCCTTCTTCGGATTTTCTTCACCAACTTCTGTCTTTCTATCAAATAGAGTTGGTGAATTTGAATCCCAACTCTATCCTGCACATCTCCATCTTTGCCACCTTGTGTGAAGCCTATCTGGGGGTTAAGCCCCATTTCAATCTTTTTCGTTACCTGTTCCACATCAAGCCTCCAACCATCCAAAAACAAGATCCAAACCATTAGGGGAGCCGGTCTTTAACTTAGGAATGAGATGAAAAAGACGTATCTCAATGTTCCTCTAAAGACATCACTCAAGGGCTGGTACAGAGAGTGGTTCTATTACTCAAATCTAGAGCCCTCTCTACCCCCTTTCACCGGCTCTCCACCAACTGTCTTGCCGTCCTGGTCGTCCGTGCCAACCTATGAGAAAATGGGGCAAGTATACCAACTGATGGAGAAGATAGACCTCCTGAAGAGCACATGGCTGACTGGTCCCTAGGTAGCAAGGTGTTTCCTCAACCGCCGCACTAGACCTCTGAAAGCTAGGAGCCATTTTGGCTGGGACTAACAAGGCAATGATGATCCCAACCGCGAATACCCTGACGTAGCCGACAAGAAAAAGATTACTAATACCCTGCTCGGCTTCTTCGTCAATGAGGTAGTGGAGACAGTGGACAAAGAACGCGCCCCCACACCCTATAGCCAGAGCAGGCCTCGACCACAGGTTATCTTGAAAGATTGATATTGGATTGTCATCCTTCTGTGATGAATGTCTGTGGATTTCTGTCTTGGATTGTTCTACAATGCATAATGTATTTCATCGAAATACTTGCAGGACTGTATGGAGTTTGATAATGACTCCCAAAATCAGCCGGCCACCAAATCGAGAAGCAGCCAGCCAGCTCTTCTGCTGCCCAACCCAGCTCCAAGATGGTTGGGAAGAAACCAATTGAAGACCCGGGCAAGAACAAAATAAGCATGCCGAGTGCAGCGCCTGGGAGCTTGAAGATTAAGGATCCTATCGATTTAGCTCTCAGGCCGCCAAACCCAAGATCGGCGTCGCGTAGCCCAAGGCCAGCACCACCAAGCACCTCGACCCCCCAATCGGCCGCATTGGGAACAGAACCGACTAAGGCCAAATCTCCACCGCCGACTACTATGCCAACTGGCCCGACAATTGGCAGCTCTCCGCCACCGAGCAGGCTGTCAAGCCCCTCGCCGACATCTCTTAGAGCTCCTCAGTGGAAATTCAAGACTTCTAAGAGGTAATAAAGAAAATCTTGAATCTTCTGAGAATCTTGAATGATATGGTAAATGTATTGATATTTGGCATTTTGTGTAGGAAGCGAGTTGACATAAATCCCAAGGGACTATGCAGCAGCTCCTACCACCGAGGGCCCTCCCGGCCGAGCTAGCACCAGTAATTTTCACCTGCCGAGCCAGAGGCTGCCCCAAGCTGCTAAGCTGAAGTAGCCCTGACAGTAGAATTACCAGCGCCGGTCGACTAGGGAGTGAATGTTGAACCTGCTGCTCCAGCCCCTGAGCAGATCGCCGAAGATCCTGTAGCTGCCGAACTTAGGGCCAGAACCCTATCACCGGCAATATCGTCATCTTCTGATGAAGGAGATCTCCCCAGGCTCGAAGCCCCGCCGTGCAACTTCCCAAGGACTTTTTATTAGGTCACCCCCGAGGGAGTTGCAGAGAGCTACGAGCACGACGAGCAAGCAGCATTGAGGGAGCACAGAAATCTCATGCATGCTGCAATCGTTGCGTACAAGGGAGTCTAGGTCTGTAGCGAATATCACCATGTTAGGTTCCTGATAGTTTCCATTATCTGGTATTCTGCCATTTGACTCTAATTTCCCCTGGTTTGTTCTAAGCATAAGATCGTCGATCGCTCCGAGAAGATGAATAAGGTCCTGACCGAGCTCGCCCTGCAGCTCCAACAACTGCACCAGCTCCAGGTAGCCAAGGACAACCTGGAGCGGACTAGCTAAGAGAGGGAGACATGGCTGAGGGGATCGGTAGACAAGCTCAGTGATGAAAACTGGGCCCAAGCTGAAAAGATCAGAAGTAAGTCTTCTGTGTTATCCTCTCGTGTGAATCCTGAGTAGATTTCTCCAGCGTTGTTGATTCTTGACTGCCTTTGTTGAGTCTTGACTGCGATCTTGAGTTCTTGACTGTTTTGATTTGCAGCCCTCGAAGCTGAGTTGAAAGCCCAGGCAAAGGAGAGGGAAAAGCAAGATAAAAAGCTAGAGAAAGTGGAAAAGGCCAAAGCCAAGGTGGAGGCCAACTATGCTAGTAAGTCTCTCGCCTGACAATGATCTTGGCTCGACTGCTTGTTGCTCCGACTGCATGTCTCGGCTAACAAATATTCTTATTGATGCATCTGAATAGCTTCAAAAGCCAACGCCCAGATTCAGTTTGGCGCCTTCGCGGAGGAAATCAATACGATCAAAGAGTCATGGAAAATCCTCGTTGGATCCGTGAAAGGGCTCCTGTACATTATGTAGCCTCACTAGCTCGGGACTAGCTCCAGTACCATTACCTAGGTGCAAGAGCGCCTAAGCGAAGCCCCGAGTATCTTGAAAAAGTACTCAGATGAGCATGTAGCTGTCGGCGTCGCCCAAGCTCTCGCCATGACCGTTGGTGAGGGTTTTGCCAAGGGGACGACTCCCGAAGAGGCCCTGGAGCTAATTAGCCAGGTGAGGCCGACTGTGGAGGCAATAGCCCGAGACCGGGCATGTAAAAACAGAACAATTATGCAGTCCGTGACTATTAATGAGCATATATAACTTTTGTAAAGGCTTGTATAAATATCTTGAAAGTGCTGCCGAGTACTTGCTTATTCTGAGTCATCATTAGCTTTACCCGACCATGTAGTCCGCGCCGAGTAGATCAAGAGGAACTTAAGAAAAAACGTTCACCTCTAAGAGCTATACTCGGGCAAACTTAGCATAATCGTTGTAGAAACTTCATGACTTAAATAAACAAGCTTGGATTTTATTAACAAGGCACATAATACATGCAGCCCCCGACTCACTACTCGGTTGGGACAAGCGATGTAGTGAGTCAGAGAAAAAAAACTTTATTCATATGTATAGAGGAAATACAAGACTTAGGTATAGAAAGGACATAGCTGTTCTATATTCCATGAGTTGCTGACTAGGGCACGGTCTTCAGTCTTTAGTCGGTAGGCGCCCGGACGTGTTATCTTAGCAATAATGAATGGCCCGTCCATAAAGGGGATGGTTTATGCCTGTCTTTGGTGGTTTGTATTTTCACAAGACGAGATCTCTCACCAAAAAGACGCGGCCACGAACATTCCGACTGTTATTAACGACGAAGGATTTGAAAATACCTTGCCGATTGAATAGTTGCGATATCCCTTGCTTCCTCCAATTGATCGAGTTCGACCAGTCGGTCTTTGTTTGATTTGTCTTCTGAGTAGGCCCGAACTCGCGGAGAGCCGAACTCCAACTCGGTTAGTAACATAGCCTCAGCACCATAGACTAGGAAGAAAGGGGATTACCCTATTGCCTGACTAACCATGGTTCTTAAAGACTAGATAACAGATGAGAGTTTTTGTACCCACCGCCCTGCATATGGTTGTAGTCGGTCGAATACCCTAGCCTTGTACCATGTAAGACCATGCCATTGGCACAGTTGACCTGCCCATTACTCCATGGGTGTGCCATAGAAGCATAACAGATCTTGATGCCGAAGTCGTCACAGAAATCTTGAATCACGCCACCAGTAAACTGAGTACCGTTGTCCATTATGATGCGGTTAGGAACTCCAAATCAGTATAAAATACTCATAATGAAGTCCTTTGCCTGCACCGCTGTTATGGTAGCAATGGGTTTTGCCTCGATCCACTTTGTAAATTTCTTCAGTGCGACGAACAAGTGTGTGAACCCTTCTGGTGCTTTTTTGAATGGCCCAACCATGTCAAGCCCCAAACTGCAAAGGGTCAAGAGATTGGAATTGTTTGAAGTTCTTGAGCTGGAAGATGTGTTTGCCTTGCATAGAATTGGCATCCCTCGCATGTGCGAACTATGTCTTTAGCATCTATTACCGTAGTCGGCCAGAAGAAACCCTGTCTGTAAACCTTTCCGACTAACGTCTTGGATGCAGCATGGTTGCCACAAATACCCGAGTGGATCAACAGCAGAATCTGCTTGCCCTACTAGGGTGTGACGCAGCGCATGAGGACTCCGGATGCGCTTCGACAGTAAAAGTCTTCTCCGACTACAAGAAAACATTTGCTTCGACGTTTAATCCTCTCGGATTCGCTGCGATCTTCTGGGAGTTCATCATCCAAGAGGAATTTAAAATTAGAGTCCGCCAGTCTTGAGAGATGATTAGCACTTCATTTGTTGCTAATGTAGCTTTAGCCTCCGATTGTTCAAGCACTGGTTTCTTTTTGATTGATGGCTCCAGTAGTTGCTCGACAAAAATTCCAGTCGAGACCATTTCTCGTTTGGATCCCATATTGGCCAATTCATCTGCAGCTTTGTTGTATTGTCACAATACATGAGTTATCTCAATCTCATCGAACTTGTTTTCCAGCTTTCGTACCTCCTGACAATATGCTGCCATGTTATCGTCGAGACATGTCCAGTCTTTCATGACTTGGTTGACCACGAGTTGAAAATCCCCACGTAGGACCAGTCGGCAGATGCCGAGTGATATGGCAATGCGGAGCCCATGGATGAGTGCCTCGTACTCGGCAACATTGTGGAAAGCCGGAAAGTGAATCTGGAGAACGTACTTTAGTTTTTCGCCAGTGGGTGACGTCCGCACGACGCCAGCCCCTGCACCACCGATCTGTAGAGAACCGTCGAAGTATTTCGTCCAGTACTCTAGCTTGTCCATGTTTGTAGTCGTCTAGACTGCTGTCCACTCGGCCACGAAATCAGCTAGAGCTTGAGATTTGATTGCTGTCCGTAGCTGAAATATAATGTCAAACACCATCAACTCAAGCCCCCATTTAGCGATCCTTCCAGTGGCCTCGCGGTTGTGTAGGACATCCCCGAGTGGATACGATGTGACAACAGTTACTTGATGCGACTGAAAATAGTGCACCAATTTTCGGACAACGATGAGTAGGCCATACAACAGCTTCTGGACTTGAGGATATCTCATCTTGGAGTCGGCTAGGACCTCGCTGATGAAGTAGACTGGCCTTTGTATTTTCTGTATATGACATGTCTCTGCTCGCTTGACTACCAGTATCGTGCTGACTACCTGACTGGTTGCCACCAGATGTAACATTAGTGTTTCCTAGGGCATTGGTGATGCCAACACTGGTGGTAATGTGAGAAATTTTTTGAAGTCTTCGAAGGCTTGCTAGGCTTCGGGTGTCCATTGAAAATTGTCCACTCTCTTCAATAGTTTGAAAAAGGGCATGCCCCGTTCACCAAGTCGGGAGATGAATCGGCTGAGTGCCACCAGGCAGCTTGTCAACTTTTGGATGTCCTTCTGTCTAGTTCGGGATGCCATGTTCATGATAGCGTTGATTTTCTCTAGATTGGCCTCAATGCCTCAATGTGATACAATGAAGCTGAGTAGCTTTCCGGACGGTACACCGAAGGCGCACATATCCGAATTCAACTTCATTTTGAATTTTCGAAGGTTTTGGAAAGTTTCTTCCAAGTCGGCGATGAGGTCTTCCTTGGATTTTGTCTTAAACACCACATCATCGACATACGCCTCTACGTTGCACCCAAGTTGAGTACGTAAACACCGCTGAATTGCTCGTTGATACGTTGCTCCAGCGTTTTTCAACCCGAATGGCATAGCAATATAGCAGTATACTCCAAACGGCGTAATGAAAGAAGTCTTCAGGCAGTTCTCCTCCTTCAAACTGATTTGGTGATATCCCGAGTAACACTCAAGAAAGCTAAGAAGTTCGCACCCACAGTTGAATCCACCACCTGATCTATTCTGAGTAGACCAAATGGGTCTTTGGGGCATGCATTATTTAAGTCGGTGTAGTCGACGCACATGCGTCATTTACCAGTCTTCTTCCGGATCAAGACTGGGTTTGCCAGTCAATCCGGGTAATAAACCTCTTTGATGAACCCGGCTACAAGGAGCTTGGTTATCTCCTCCTGAATAGTATTTTTGCGGTCCTGTGCGAAGCGCCGTAGTCATTGTTTGACTAGCTTGGCATCTGACTTAACGTTGAGGGAATGCTCAATCACCTTCCTTGGTACACCAGGCATGTCGGAAGGTTTCCAAGCAAATATATCCATGTCACCTGGGGGAAGGTGACGAGCTCGTCTTCCTATTTGGGGTCGAGTCCGGTCCCGACAAGAGCAGTTTTGGAGGGGTCGGACGGGTCCAGGGGGATCTTTTTTGTTTTAGAGTCCGCTGAAATTCCCGACTTGGCTGCTTTTTTTGTTAGAACTTGATCGTCCTCGCTTGTTGTTGTAGCGGCTAGTCGGATGTTGTTGCGTCCGACTGCCGCTTCTTGAGATTAGGTCAGCTCACAGCTCTCCTTGTCACAGGTGAACGCTTGCTTGACATCGCGGCGAAGAGAAAACAATCCGGCTGGTCCTAGCATCTTGAGCATCATGTATGTACAATGCGGCACTACCATGAATTTGGCTAGTGCTAGTCGTCCGAGTATTGCGTGATACATGGTCTCGAAGTGTAACAGCCCACTTTTGATCCTTGGTGCATAAAACCATTTTTTCCATCTGCATGCTCTTCATGTCATCTTTCATGCATGAAAAACCCAGCCTTGCCCCCAAGTTTCCTTCGGTTGGAAGCATGCTGCCCCAATCGGACCATCCTCTTGGGGATTGGACGGTCCGCTTCCCTTGTCTCTCGCGCCCGGGCTCTCTCTCGAGTCCGCGCTCTCTTCCCTCTCCCGACCTCGCGCCGCGCCCGCGCCCCCGACCCCGACCTCGCGCCGAGCCCGCGCCCCCGACCCCGACCTCGCGCCGAGCCCGCGCCCCCGACCCCGACCTCGCGCCGCGCCCGCGCCCCCGACCCCGACCTCGCGCCGAGCCCGCGCCCGCGATCCCGACCTCGCTCCCGACCTCGTGCCGCGCCCGCGCCCTCCCGCGCCCGCGCTCTCTCTCTCCCGAGCTCGCACCCGCGCCTGTCTCGCGAGCCTGCGCCCTCGCCCGCGCATCCATCCGATTGGTTTCGGCGTCAACACGGAGAGAGTCCTGAAGTGTGAACTCCTGATACGTGATGCTATCTTTTGTGCCCTGTCCTCCATCGTCCAAATGAGATCACGCAAGGATCTCTCCCCGCCCGTGCGGCTCGACCAGGTGGCTTCCTCTGCGCGCCCCAGACCACGTGAGAGGGAGTGGCAGAGCCGCCTTGGGACCTCGCGAGATGCCCCCGACAGCCTCGGCGGCGCCCTGACCTGTCCCATCCGTCTGCTGCACCCTTACCCACGCACACATCATTGCGAGACCGATGGAGAAGACCAGTGCCCCTCCCCTCTCCTCTCCTTCCCTGCCTCCCTTTTTAACCAAGCCAATGTCCTCCCGCTTCCCCAGCTCGCCCTCTTTCTCACCTGCCAAGGACCCAAGCCCCTTGGTTCGCTGAGAACGTGAGGTGCCGCCCACGGCGCCGGCGAGCACACGCCTTCCGTCGGGGAGCTCCGGTGAGTTTTACCTTGTCTCAGCTGTGTCACCACGCGTTCTTGCTCGACCTAACTCCGTTTTTGCCCTCGGCAGGCAGCAGGCACCACTGCAGCCCCATCGTGTTTTGCAACACCGACCGGGTGCCGCCGTGATTTTCCAGCCGCTGAACTGCGCCCTGGTGAGTTAGCGCTGTCCTGGCCGTATCACCATCTTCCCTTCACTCTTTGAGCTCATCATAGCACTTGTCTGCAGCCTCCATCGCGAGCGACCCTGTTGCCGAGCCGACCACCGCCTCAACGTCGCACCCCACAGCCAGCACTCTTCGGTGAGCTTCTGTTTCTGCATGTACCTCCTTTTTATTCCTGGGAGGCCACTTGTTCTCCCCACGTCCTTGGCTTGGCCTGTCACGCCATTGTTTTGCCATCCACCCAAGCGTCACCACCGTGGCCATATGTGTGGATGAGGCTCAATCGGAGCATGGCCGCTTGTAGTAGAGCCCTTCGATCTTGCATGCAGGACCCCTAGAGCTTCCTCGTGCCCTGCATGCGCTAGCCATGCACTCGGGCATGAGAGGATAGAGGTAGACAACGTGCATTAGCTTGGCCTTCACCGAGCACCTTAGGTGCGCTTGTGTTTGAGTGAGTAGCAGCCACCCCATCAGCCCCAAGCAAGCCAGGTTGGCCTCACTAGCATTAGAACGGGATAAAACCGCGAGTAGAGCTGCTGCTGCTGGTTTCCTGATTTTGCCGGTTGTCGTTAACGTGCGAAGACGTGTAGTTTGCACGTGCGAAGACATCGTTCTTGGACCAAGGCGTTCGCCGCTACCGAAGCCTTCCCATAGGTTACACTTGTACATCCAATGACCCCTAGGCCCTAGAAACCCTCCACGCCTCCAAATGCCTTAGATTAAAACTTCACGCCCGGTGGATTTCACGTGTTAGGCCGTTTTAGTGACATGTGAGCGTGCGCGATTAATATCCTAGCGAGTTGGAGTATATCCACTTTTGGGAGTTGTCCTTAGGTTCACAGCAGCACATGTAGGTTTCGTACCATAAAAATGCCCCTAGAACCGAAAACGTCCCAACTAGACCACCCGTTAAGTCGGTAGATTGTTTTCAGCCGTTTCTGCAGTTCGGTCGAGCGAAAACGCTGTTTCTCATTTATTTTCGATTTTAGGACAGAGCAGACTTCGTTTAGCCGTATCTCCCTCATACAAACTCGGATTCAAGCGATTCTTTTTCCTAAATTCATCTAAAATCATGCACTTGCATATTCTGCAAAAATATTCGTACTTCCTGTTCTGTTAAATATTTTGCCGTTGTTTTCATTGCATTCGTTTGGTATTCTCGTAGAACACGACGTCGTTGACCCGGTTGTGGAAGGATCAGAAGAGTTCCAAGAAGTCCAGGAACAAGGCAAGCACCCCCTTGATCAATTGCTCCTATATTTCAAACTTACAAACTATATTGATTGCAAACTATTATGCATGCGATGTTTTACTTGAAAATGTGTGGGATTCTTGGGTAGTTAACCTCTTGTCGCATATGCCCTGTCCTTGTTACTTGAGTATCATGAATTCCTTGTCACTTAAGTTGCCACTGAAGATTTGGGTTCATGTGGTTGGGAAGATGTCAATAGGTATGCTTAGTTTGCTATTTAATCCGTGCTGCTTGTTACTTGATGTTGGGATGTTGGGGAAAAGAAGCATTTGCGAAAATATGGAAATGGACAGTGGGTATTCTTCCCCTGTGCTCTTGGTGGAAAACAAAAACTGAAAACATACTTTTGGACTTGGGCGAGTGGATGTAGTGTTCGGTGCCTTGTTGTGGTACCGACTAGGTGGTTGTCTCGCCCGGGTCACTAAGGACCGATTCTATGGTGTAGCTAGAACCAAGAAGCACAGTGCAAACCACATGTGGCTCTGATGGGGAGTTCCTAGCTTAGTATATTGTTGATACCTAGCAATAGACCCGCCGGTGGTAGTAGTAGGTCATTTTTGTTGACATTGGGATAGTGCGGGTTATGGTTTTTGTCCATAGCTCGAAGGTACCTTGATTATTGTTCAAGGGTGACCAGCACATTGTATGAGCCTTGGGGATTTTGGGAGGCCTCCCAACTCCCTAGGGATGGATCATAAGCGCGGGATATTGCTAGGTCAACGGTGGAAAGGCTTTGTCATTGATGGTGTGAGCCTCCTGTGTGGTAGCTCATGTTGTCCTTGTCATGTGGGTACAGTTGTACACACTCTCGAGAGTTAAAACTATTCGAATAGCCGTGTCCTCGGTTATGGACGACTTGGGAAATTCTCCACCGTAGTAGTTTTAATTTTTGGGAACTGTTTTGGGGAAAGATCTTGGTGCGAACGGGGAGTTCGCTGGGATGGTTGTGGCAGCGTGTTGCCACTGTTGGCTGGCATGGGCAGGGAGCCCATATGGTTGGAAACACTTGGGGGTTGATGCTTATATACTTGTTTGCTGTGCTAGCTTGTTTTACAAAAATTTCGTTGCTAAACCACAATGTTTTCGCTATGTATATTATGATTTATGCAAACTGCAGGACCTGAACCATTCCTTGTTTATCTTCGCATATTATGGAATACCATTGCAAACACTATAAGTCTTGCGGAGTACGTATTGTACTCACACACGCTTGTGTGACTTCTTTTTTTTAGAGATGGTTGAGGAGGACCCGACAATCGGGTACTTCTATGCAGCGGGTTTTGAAGACGACAACGACGATGCTTACTAGGGCTTACCGGTTGGTTGCCTGTGGGCGGGCAGAGGCATACTTGCTGGTTTTTGGTGCCTCTATTATCTTGTTTCCGCTGTTGAACTCTTTGTTAATTTGCTGTTCTATTTGGCCGGTCGGCCTCTATGTAACCGCTAAAGTCTAGACTCTTGTACGACTTATGTTTGGACTGCTGTGAGCTGAACCTGTGATGTATGGATTATGATGCCAATGTTGAATGTGTGTGCTAGCAATTGATCGTGGGACTAGCACGGTACACACATAGGGTTCGGGGTCAAACCCGGGTCCGACATCTCGAAGTCGGCAACCTCGAAGCAGATATTCTTGGTGCGGAAATTATCCCGCATGCTAAAAGTAACTGGCAGAGTTATCTATCTGAGTGGAGTGGAAGACAGGCCGGGGATTACCCGTGGAAGGGTGTTGTACTCGGCCGCAGCTCAAAACGAGGGATCTTCATCTCGTCGAGCATCTTGGCAAACAAAATGTTGAGAGTGCTTTCTCCATCGATGAGAACCTTTTTCAATTTGACACTCCTGATGACCGGGTCCAGAACGAGTGGGTAACATCCTGGATGAGTAACCCGATCGGGGTGATCCGCGTGGTCAAACGTGATTGGCGTTTCTGACCAACGCAAAAACTAGGGGCGTCTGCTGAGACCAAGTTGACTTCGCGTGCTGTGAGCTTCTGCTTCCTCTTGGACTCATATGCAGTCGGCCCTCCAAAATGTGGTTGAGCTCTCATATGCAGTCGGCCCTCCAAAATGTGGTTGAGCTCAGCCTAGGAATCTTGGTAGTCACCGGCTGCGCCCAGATCTGGCTTGTCCTTGTCTTTATTGCTGCTAGATGTTGAAGTCTGCTCGAAAGCAAACATTTTGAGCATAAAGCAGTCCTTAGCCATGTGCTTACCCTTTGGATTAAAGGGGCATGGCCCGTTCATCATTTTTTGGTACTCGTCTACCCTCGGGGGTCGCGGCCGAGTATGCTCCACGGTAGTCACCACGTTGTCCGATTTGCGCTTGCGGTTGCCGGACTTGTTGTGTACTAGCTCGTCGTTGTCTTTTTTGTCCTTCTGCCGAGGCTCCTTCTCGTCGTCCAAGGCCTCAGCAATTGCGTCGGCCGAGTCGGCGTATTTGTTCGCCATGTCAAAAGGAGTCTTGACAAAAGAGGGAGGTTTCCGAATAAACTTGGCAATAAACGGGGTGTCTCTGACTCCCTTACGGAAGGCGGCGATGACAACCTCGTCTTTAATCTTTGGGATTAAATTTCTCTTCTCAGAAAACCTCTTGATGAAATCACGAAGAGACTCGTTCTTCCTTTGATGACATTGATACAGATCGTACTTGAAAGATGGCCTCTCATATGTTTCTTGGAAATTGGCGATGAAGCATTCCTGGAGTTCTCCCCAGGAGCCGATTGACCTCTTAGGAAGTCCAATTAGCCATGTCCTTGCCGAGTCGGCTAGAGCAATGAGGAGGTAGTTAGCCATGGCCTTGTGATCTCCTCTAGCTGTTCGGATTGCTAAAGTGTAAACTGTGAGTCAGGACTAGGGGTTGGTCTTCCCGTCATATTTTTCAATTCCAGTCGGCTTAAAGCCTGACGGCCAGTCGACTTGTTGCAGCTTATGAATGAAGGCCAGTACTCCTTCATCTGTATGAGAACTCCGACTCCGACTACGGCGGTGAAACCGCTCAAGGTGGAGGTCGAAGCGCTCATTCTCGTCTTCTAGTCGGCGACGCTCGTCTTCCTCATGTTCGCGGCGTCGTGCATTGATATCTTGCCGGAGATCTCGTCGTAGTCGACCTCGGACATCCTGGTTATCCCGACGGTCGTCTTGATGTCGGCTCCGCCGGTCGTTATTGTGGTTGCCGAGTGACGTGTGGTGTGACTCCTTGTGCGGCTGACTGGAGCTGATCGCTCGGCGTCATGTCGAGGCAGACGAGACCGCCGTTGGAGAAGCTGACCTGCTGATCGGTATGAGAGTGTCACCCGACGGTTGATGCTGCTGACATGCAGCAGCGGTGATCATGGCTTTTATCCTTGCTATCGTCAAGGTGGCCTGATGATCAGGCCCAAACTGTAGTGTATCCAGTAGAGTTGCAGTGGCCGCAACGTTCTGCTGAGGAGTTATGAAAACATCGTGGTTGCCGGCTCAGGTTTGGAGGATTTGCTATTGAGCAGTCCGTCCAGCCTTGCGCAGATCGTCGTTGCGAGCATCGCGCTCGGCCTGTAGGCGTCTTGCGTCTTCCGCCTATTGTTCACGCAATCGGCAGGCCTCCTCTTCTTGCCGATCACGTAGTCGGCATGCCTCCTGAGTGAGAGTGGAACCCTTGGACGTCATGAAGACTTAGCGTGGTGGAGAGAAACTCGCCGTACTACTGTCCGACTGAGAGTCGAAGTCAGGATAGTTAAGGGGAGTAATAACGACCCTAACCTCCCTAGATCCAATCTCGAGCGGCTCTGAGCTGTATTCGAGTTAAACTCCAGGGGATCGGGTTTGCAACGTCAGATGCTGATTGAAGTTATCCGCGGCATTGCTGAGTCCGAATGGGAGATTGACGATCTCCTCCTCTCTTAGCCCAATCTTGGCCGGCTCAAAACCGAGTCTGAGTCGAACACCGAAAGAAAGAGTTGTCTCTAGACTCGGGCACGTTGGAGATCGCTGCAGTATGTCGACGAAGATCGCTGCAGCGTTATGTAGGCCGACCGGCGCGGGGTCAGCTTAGTCCCTGGCCGATCAGATCGAATCCGAGTCGGACAAGGTAAGGTTGTCGAATTCGTCGGCGACGAAGTCGAGGCTCCCGAAGGTGATTGTTTGCTCGGAGAGGAAGTTGATGCCGTCGACTCCAGTGATTGGATCCATTAGACTTGTTGAAGATGATCTCACCTATACCCCTACCTGGCGTGTCAACTGTCGTTATTTTACATCGACAATAAGAATATGGGGATACTCGTGAGACCTAAACTTGATGGATTGCAAAGGAACACGAAACAATTTATACTGGTTCAGGCTCTCGAGACGAGATAATACACTACGTCCAGTTGTGGTGTATTGTCGTTGAGGTTTCTATGGTGAGATTGTATGCTATGCCCTGAGAGGGCGCCCTGTCTCTGCTTATATATCGGAGGACAGAGTTACAGGTAGGAATCCCAGTCAAACTTCGACCAAGAGATTTGTTTTATAGGAGTATAACATACCCGACTAGAACTGTATCATTTTTTTTATCGTTCAAGATAATGTATATCGAGTCCTATTTCATTACTAATTATAAGGTTAGATCTATCGTCTATCCGAGTAGTTCTAATATTTCTCATAAGTTATTGGGGCACATGGTCTCCATAGCGCTCGACGCTTACTGACATGGTTATCCGAACGAATCCAGTTTTGAACTGGATCCATCGACGTATGATCTTGTAGTCTGTATCATTGGATAGGTAGATGACAACAGGAGCCACTCTCTCCCCTTTTCAGTGAAAGATACTTCCAGTTTTCCACCACTACCTACTACAGACAGCCATACATCAACTGACCAAGTATCACTAGTACTCCAACTTAAACCTCCAAATGAGACCCGTGAGAGACAGGAGAAACCAACGCCACACACCAAACCGGCAAAATCACGTGAGATCCGAACACGATCGCTGGAAGATCGGAGTACGATCCTCCGTGTCGTGTACTCACTGATCTTGACCGGGGAGTTTCGGCTGCGGCCGCCGGTATTCACTCGCTCCCAAACAAACACGACACCCTGCGGCCCGCACCCCATCTATCTGTGGCGCCTGGCTCGTATGGGCTATGGCGGATACGGCTAAGAGATTGCGATTCCGGCAGACCGGCGTACGCTAGTCCAGCCTGCTGTCGCGGCCGTCGGCGTCAGCGGAAAGCAGCGGATGTCGCGGCGCGAGCGAGGAGGGGACGGCTTTGGCGCCGGCTTGGGGATGGGGATTCACTTGGGCCGGTCTCGCGATAAGACAACGACGCGCACACATCTGGTGCGGATAGCCGCCGCTCGACGGGTCGGATTCTTCATGAGTACTACTGGAGATTTTGTTACACCTGATGATTTCGTTCGTGCAACTTGGTATGGTTCTTCCTGTTCCCATTTTTCGTATGGAGGAATATATTACTGAGAAAATCAAATTGGTAGCGGGACCACCGTGTCGAGGATTCGCCGGTCCCAAGTCAAACATGCGCATCAGTCCTCCTCATGGAGCTAATTTCTGATGATTTCCCTAAAATAAAATAAATCCATCATCTTCAAGGGGTTCTGATGCAAGCTAGCAGTACGGGTTACTATAATAAACGGGATACAATAGCCACGGCATGTCGCGCTGGAGATAGGTACGGAAAACGTGACGGCATGGTCACAACTCGCACGCTAGGCCTCCCCAGACTAGAACGCCTGCAGATTTTGACGACTTGCATGTTCATGGCTCCATCTCCATGCATATCGAGGAAACTTCAAAGATACGCGTGGTTTGAAAAGCAAAACTCTGGTCAAGGGTTTCGGTAAGACCAGATTATTTTGTCGGTGAGGCTGTATTTTAAGTGGGGGCAAGGCCCTGTTTTTTTAATCTCTTGCCTTGTCGGGTCGGCTTAACATTTTCTCCCGGTCCTTTACATGTGGGCAATAGTAGAGAACTACTTATATAGTACTATCTCTGTCTTAAAATGTAATTATTTTTAGCTATAAATTAAGATAATTGTTTGTCCAGATTCGTAGCCAGAAAACAAAGTATCCAAAATATAGTTATTTTTAGCTATAAATATAAACAAGTGCGGCTCAGATCTATAGTTAAAAATAACTATATTTTAAGACGGAGATAGTAATTTAGAGGGTGGACTACTATATACTCTGTACTAGTACAGGCTACTAATTAGCGGTACTCTGCACTAGTCTTGGACGTAGATGGCTACTCTAGTGAATTACTAAAATCTAGCCCATCCAACCAACTGGGCCTTGCAGCTCGTTTGTTGTTTGTTTTCCTTTTTGGAAATTTGCAAAAAAAAAAAAGAGCCCACATGTTATACTGAGTTTGAGATCCTCTCATAAAACATTTATTACAAATCCTCTCCTGATTCAAGGTTAAGACTCCCCTAAAACCATTGCTCGCACACTCTAATGGCTGCACATGCTATATGACCATCATTCTACTGCATCTATATCACAAATCCATATTTTTCTTCAGTGACATAGTGTCACCTCGAGACTGTCTTCCTCACTTTGAGTCCATCGAAGAAACTAGACATTGCTAAACCCTATGGGACAGACACAATTGTTCATCTTCTGGCGATCTTAATACTCAAGAGTGAAAACTTGTGACCATCGTCGCTCAACGATGTGCTAAGTGTCACAAGTGGAGATGATACGGTCTTGTCATCGAGCCTGGCCATAATGAGCGACATCTTTAGCTACCTTTTGGGCATATTAGTATTCCTAGAAACACATATGAGGATCGATAATTACGCGTCTGGGGAAGGAGGAATATCAAAACAAGTGAATTAGGAGAGAGGATTTGTAGCAAATTATCTTATAGAGAATATCAAACTCATGATATTTGAGTGTTTGTAATTTTCCCTTTCTTTATCTAGACTTGAAATTCACGTGTCCTTTGATCGCTGGCGGACTAGACTATCTTTTGATAAGAACAGCAGCTAGTAACTCAAGCGGTGCCGGTACACAAATCTGTCAGATGTACCAACCTTACGTACCATTTCATACTTGTGAATTTTGAATCGCGCATGGTATTGTGCGTGCTCTCGACACGTGAAAAAAACGAACGGAAGGACAGTTGCCTGCGCTGGCAATTTAAGTTGTAGATAGGGGCCCCATCGTTTAGTCATTTTCTTCGTCAGACACGCTACACGGCTAAAAGCGAGCCTACAGCTTGCTAAGCCAGAAAAAGGACAGGAGAAAGCAACGATGTTTTTGAACTGAATGACTGAAACAGGGGTAGCTACTACATGCTACATGCAGTGATGCATATTGATGCAAATATGGATCATGGATCAGCCACCGCGCTAGAATCTGCATACATTCCTCATGCAGTTTGCAGCACGTCGGTTCGAATCATCATTGTCCATGCACCGTACAGAATTATTCACGTCCCTCCTCATGCAAGAGAGGATCAAAGGAACACAGCAAAATCGCAAAATTACTGCACTTCACCGCAGAATTACTGGAGCAAACTAGCCAAAGGGTGCATCAAAAGATCAAACGTCGATACAAAAAGGAAGCCATAAGATGGCGGGAGCTCGTTCAAACAAAGATGCACAGCGCTCGCTGCTGCTGAATTGCTAATCATAATCAGAGGCAGCAAAGGAACAAGTTAACAGTAATCGTGCAGCGAAGAAAAAGGCGAAAAGTTGGCACAATCGTAGAAGGGCCCCAATCAACCAACCAACCACAGTGCCATCACGGCCTTTTCTTCTTTCGCTGTCCCTCGTCCGCTCGTATAGCCTAGCTTTCCGCCAACCGGCGACTTTTACCCCAGTCGAATTGCCGAAAGCCTCTGTGCTACTGCGAAATTCGTCGCTGTCCCAATTCCCCAACCTGCACTGCACTGCGCGAGCCTGCCGCTTCTGCCTGCTGATTTGTGAACAAACGAGAGAAGGAAAGGCAGCGCGGCCGGGCGTACGCACGCAAAGACGGGACGCCGTGAGTTTGCGTGCGCCCTGGCCGAAGCCGCATGCGAAAAATGAACCCGTGCACACGCATAAAAAGGCCGGATCGCATTCACGCCTGGCTCATCCTCTCGGAGCCTCCCGGAGTTGTGAAACTCCGTGGGTTCTGGATACTGTATTTGCTGATGGATATCTACAGTGCACAACTGACAACTCGACACCGGAAGCACTAGCCTGGTGATGAAGGACATCCAGCAAGGCAGTGATGCAGTCTTGTGGATCTGACGTGCTATAAAGACTAGTAGCAGTACCAGGAGACGGATCTACTCGTAGATAAACATAAAGGTCTCGTAACATTGCAACAAGGCAATGTACTATGTATACTATGTTATACACGTAGTAGTAGTAGTACCATGAAGTGAGTAGCATACTGTACTTTTTAATCTGTGATGGCCAATTAGAAAAGGGAGACATCAATCAAACGTCGCAAACACGCAGTACTGCAGTGTGTGAGCTTAAAAATCAGCACCAATCACGGAAATCAATCAGCCAGAGCCCATACAGACAGAAAAACCAGAAAGAAGTGCCATGAAAAGTGCAGCCACTATCTTCAGTTTTTCACTCACCTAGCTGTGGCAATGTGGCATGGCGGAAAGCTCTATGCCTCTATATGGCTCTATGGACCCAGCTTCAAAGTTCAAACTCCAAGTCCCAACTCCCAATAGCGGCACACGAAAAAAAAAAAGAAGAAGCTGGATGCACATGTACACCACAGAACCTCACATAACCTTGCACAGTCCATCGCTTAGCCGCCAAAAACCTCCCACTTTAAAAGCGTTGCAACTCTCTCGTCTTCTCCTCACACTCCAAGCTCACACACTCACACAGCCAAAACGCACCAAGAGTCCAAAGCCAGCCATGAAGTGGGGGCTTAGAAGTAGTAGTAGTAGACACAACCAAGGAGAAAAGCAGCAGCTCACCCGAAAGGAAGAGCACGACCAGCAAGTGGGCAAGGGCAAGAGCAGGGCGGTCTTCTTGTCCTTCTCGCCGCTCGCATGGCTTTCGAAGCTCACGGCCAAGAACCATGCCGCTTCCGATAAGCTGAAGCCTGCCGCATCCGCTGACAAGAGCGCCGCCGCTGCCACCGGCGGATTCCCTTCTTGCTTCCACAAGGGTGCGAGCACGAGCACGAGCACGAGCGTGAGCTCGAGCGCGACGTCGCAGAGCAGCCTGGCAGATTCATCGCCCGCTGATCAGGCGCCTCGTCGCCTCTCGGTCGGGAACGACGACAGCGCCGAGGCTGCGGCCGCGGGGCAGCTGTACCGCCGCCGCCATTACTCGGTCGGCGGCGATCGGGACCTCCAAACCCTCCGCAGCCTCATCCCGTTCTCCCGGACCGCTTCTCCCCAACCGACGCCTGCTCCGTTCGTTCCGGTGCTGAAGACAATGCCGCCGCTGCCGTCCGAGTCCGACACGGACGAGGAGAAACGGCCGCGGATCCGCCGGCGCCGGCGCCGCAGCGGCGGGCGGCGGTCGTTCTCCGGGAGGACTCCAGGCGCGCGTGTGGCTGCTGCCGTACGCGTGCGGTCCCAGCGGCGCGTTGCGTCGGCAGCGGCAGCGGTGTCGGAGCTGGAGAGGTTCGCGGTGGTGCGCAGGACGAGCGACCCGCAGCGGGAGTTCCGCGCGTCGATGGTGGAGATGATCGTCAGCAAGCGCATCGGGCGGCCGGAGGAGCTGGAGACGCTCCTGGCGTGCTACCTCTCGCTCAACGCCGACGAGCACCACGACTGCATCGTCAAGGTGTTCCGGCAGGTCTGGTTCGAGCTCAACCCCGCCCGCGTCGCCACCGTCGCCGCCGCCGCGCCGCGCAGCTGATCCCTTCTTCTTCTCGGCATCATGCCATGGCATTGGGTGCTTGCCAGGTTAACGTGGATGCTGCTGATTCCAATCAACTACTACTACTCCATTCGAACTTTCGAAGGTCGAAGCGTACGTGGATCTTTGCACGCGTGGCTGCTAAAAGCTGTGTCACGCAGTAGAATGCGCATGCTCTGAGGTGTTTGTTTATCTGCGCTCGTTGGATGCTGGCGTGTAAAGCTCGATCTTATTATTATACTCGTACTCTCTGTAATGGTGATTTTCTTATGCGTAAGCTACCTCAGAGAAATCCATGGAGCAAGGCTAGCTCTCTCTCCACAAGGCTCCAGCACACGGTTTATCTGGCGAAAGATTCCAAATTTTCCAGTTTCCAGAAATCAAATGGCTGCAGGTTGCAGGACTGCATTGTTGTCTTACTTTTATTTGGAAAAGTCTATTTATCCCTCGAGAGGATATCTACTTGTTTTTCATGTTATCTAAAAAATCATTAAAAAAATTTAAAAAATTTGTCAAGGTACATCAATATGTGATGCCACTCGATAAGCATGCAAGATTAAATTTGGCTTATATAATTAGACACAAAAATAACAAATTTGACTGCAATACTGCATACTATTCATAGTCAAATTTGTTATTTTTATTTCTACTTATACGAGTCGAATTTAAACTTGTATGTTTGTAGAGTGATATATCACATATTGATCTATCTTATCAATTTTTTTAAAATATGTTAATAACTTTTAGACTATATGCACAAAATAAGAAAATATCCCCTCGAGAAATAAAACGTTTTTTTTTGGAGGGGGGTTGTTGTCGTGTGCTCTGACATGAAAGGTATAACTAAATTTGATTTTGGAGGCGTCTGGATTGCCTATGTAACATCCCCATATTTTAATTTCTAGTTTAAGTTGCATTTAGTCCGTCCTTATTTGAAAACATGGAAGTTTTAAAAACTTTTTATAGGGACATCATTCATTCCTTAACTTATGTGTCCAAAATACATAGAAATTTAAGACCTTTGAGTGAAGTCAGTAACGAGCTCGAATAAATCCTGTAGGAACTTTAATAAATACTCTAGCTGTAGCACAATTGGGTATAAAATTTAACTTCCTCTTTCTTAAGTCAAAACCATTAGGATGACCTAGAGTAAGTAAGACCAATTGAGCGAGAGGCCACATGAATTCAATAAATGCAAATAGACAGATGTGTCAAAAATATTAAATATTTAGAGATGGTAAACAATCCAATAAGTTGCTAGGTTAATGACCAAGAAGCCTCATCTAATTTTTAGGGAATGCTTTGACACTAGTAAAATTCACCTATACGATTAGAGAACAACTTGAATAATATAAGTCCTATAAGCAAATGGGAATTAGAGATTCTGCTACGCCAAAGCCAAATCAATCTTAGATGATCCACCAAGCCCCGCCGTGCATCGTCTAGTAGTTCTTAATCTTGATCGAAGTTTTCTTGTTTATAATTAAGGTAAAAAAAACTAATTGGTTGAGAGACGCCGTAGCTCGGTCATTAACCGTTCGCCTGACATGTGGTCCACCTGATTTTTCCTAGCTACTCACACGTGGACCTGAAGACTTAGTGAATGTGTGCAATGTGTATCTCTTACAGTGAAGTCCAATCAGTTGGTTTGGTGGATTTTTCATGTTTTCTGTGATTGCTTTGCAAGCAATAAATAAACCTAGAAATTTTATGCAACATAAAATCCCAAATCAATTTCTCCTGACAACTATAAAACTTGAGTAGGTTAAATTTTCATTAGTATATCACTCATTCCAGGACCTCAACTAAATTGGTCAAAATGGTCAAGCTATAAATGTAACGCCCCGCTTTCAGCGAGACGTTAAACGTTATTTTACTAAAATCTATCCGCGAAAATTTTGATCTTTGTGTGCTGTGTCTTAAGTCGTGTCTGGGTCTCAGTTTGATTTCTTGTCCTTGATCTCGAAATCTGACCTCTCAAAAACCTCAGTTCCAAAATAATCTCCGAGTTCGATTCACCATATTCAGATTTGCTCCCGAAACCCTGACAGTGGAAACCCCTCTGAATCTTTTCCGAAAAATCTCCGTCTCGATATCCGTTTTGAAGTTCCGAATCGAAACCCTAAAAGATTCGGCATTGATCCCTCGAAACACATTTCCTGTGATCTCGACCCTTGGGTTCGGATCTCAAATTCGAGCTTGATTTCAAACCCTAAACCTTCTCTCTTGTATCCCTGTCAAACTCCCTCACAAAAATGCTTGATTTATCTCCTAATCTAATCCCCCCTTGACTCCCTGCAAGTTTGCCGTGAAATCAATTCTTGAATTGGGAACCCAAATTTCAATTTTGCATTCCAATCCTCTCTTTCTCTCTGAATCTCTTCGAATACTCCTTGAAAACCCAAACACAAATCATTCCTAAGTATGTCAAAAATCCCCTTGGATTTGTTTCCCATAAAATCCCTTGGATTTTTTCTCCCCCTTGATTTGCCCACAAAAACCTATACCGGCACCCACAAATTCAAATTAGAAATTTAAATTTGAAATTGAACCCCTTCCCCCCATTGTACCACTCTCCAACAATCCTTGAGTAACAAAATGCAAAATTAATCCCAAAATATACATATTCCACTTGGGACTCCCTTCCACTAAAGTCCTTGAATTTTTCTGAGTTCAAACAGGTGGTTTGAATTCAAAACCCCTTTTGAAACACTCAAAATACCCCTTTAAAATACTCCCTAGAAAAGAAAAGGGAGCACTGTGCATCTTGGGCCACCTTCCCCTTCCCTCTCTCACCTAGCCGGCCCAGTCACCGACTCACTGCACAAACCAGCGCACCCCCGAGATGTCTGCAACATGTCTCGCCGAAGCCGCACTGCGCTGTCCAATCTCTCAACTCGCCCTCACCAAGCCCCTATGGCGCACGCCTCTGCCAATGCTCGCTGCGTGTCCTCTGCGCTGCTGACTGTGTGTCGGGACTTAGTCCGCTCTTTTGTTGCTGCCGCTGTCTCTGTGTTATTCGTTCCTGTCTCCGGCTTGCTCTGAAGCTGCAACATAAGTTAAGGTATATGTTTATATATTTATTTAAGGTACTGCAATGATGCATATCTGATTTTCATGGATACCAGCGCTGTATCTTGGGACTGGTATCGATATCGTGTTTCTGCGGAAAAATAGTTCACACCGTTTTCCTGCAGCACACCCTATTTGGTGCCGCTATACGGTGGTGCCATATCAGGGTGTGGCAATAAATAAATTAGAAATCCTAACCGGCAAAACAATACACTTTTCATATGTGTGTCAAAATGAACAGAAGTGCATAGGGAACATGATTTATTCAAACACTAGATTATTAATCATAAATTAATATAATTTTTCCAGAATTAATGTCACTAGTTTAGACCCCTCAAAAATTCAAACCAATTTCAGGTGGACTTATCTTCCTTGAATTTCTGTGAATAATCCATTTTGAATTTTTATGTGCAACCTTTAACATTTAAACGTAGATGCCCTGACCTACCTACAGAAAATTCACTATATTAAAACAATTAGGTTAGATTGGTCATTTGGAATTTCACAGAGAGAAGAGACAAATAACCTTGGGAAATAGCTAAAAACTTCTGGACATACATGCTCACCCAAGTGTCTAACCATCCTCCTCAATTCTACTTAAAATGTCACTACTTGGACCCACTAGTCATGGCCTAGACTTAGCTCAAGTTGTATGTTGACAAGATTTCTTCATGTGGGACCCACTTTAGCCCTGCTGCAGTAGAGAGACACCTCAACATGCATGGCCAACGTGTCTTCTCCTCCTTCCTCTCCCTCCCTCTGCCTACAGATCAACCTAGGCAGCTCAACTCTGGAAAACGTCGGCCATTTCACCCCAAACCACGCCAGCCATCTCTCCTCCTTTCCCTCCTCACGTTCCAACCGAGAAAACCGAAGCAAAACCCTCAGGGTCGTCGGAGACCAAGCGTTCTTCTCCAGCGTCGGCGGTGTTCGATCGAGGCCGAGCCAACTACAGTGAGCGTCGTCCTCTCTTGACCACAGGAACGTATCTACCACCTTTCAATCACCCCATTTTCGTACTTCATTTACCCTAGGTTGTGTCAGCCGCAACCATCGTGGCGCCGCCGTGCGCGCTCTCGGTCCCAAAGGCCGCCGTCTCGACATCCTCGCCGTTCTGGCTGCCTCGGACCAAGTCCAACCAAGTTATTGGGCCACTAGCATCGCCCCAACTCTAGAAGCATAACGCCCTAAGAAATCACAAGTCATCTACTAAGCACGGAGATCTATCATCATCTTCCTCGTCTCCAGCCGAACTCCGCCACAACCATTCCTCCTCAACCAGTGAGTTCCTTTTCGATTGCCTGTAGCCATAGTAATCTTAAGGGATGCTCCACCTCCTAAAATTGATAGCTTGGCCCTGCATGCCCTAAATTCGGCCGCCTGCTGTACCACCGTCGCCACCAGATCAATCCGCCGCTGCCGGTGCTGGTCTAACCTGGCTGGACCTTCCCAGCCGTGACCAACCGTTTGGTGAGCTTCATGGTGACCCATAGGTAGTCTAGCAAGCCTTATCTATTTTGTTTCACTGCCGTAGCCTTGTATGCATGTGCAGCCCGAGAACATCCACCGCTCAGCTCACCGCTAGTGAACTACAGTCCACTATTAGCCACTGCACGACCACCGACGTGTTAACCTCGTCTTTCTATCCATTTTATCTTTTGGCCGCATCCTCATCTAAGCCGCCGTTCGCCGTCGGCAACGGCAAATAGAGCCCGCGGCCATGGCTGCCTACACCTCTCCTGCCTTAGGTCACTGGCGAGTGGGCCCAGGCTGGGGGAAAATAAGAAAATATGGAAATTGACTACAGTATTTATTTTACAATATGAAAACAGTTAAAATTTGAAGTTTCATATCTAAATCATCTTAAATCCTTTTTGAGAAAACTAAATTTTGTTAGATTCACAAGAATATGCAATGTTTTTTTGTAAAATAAAATGTAGCCCACCCTCACAGTATAGAAAATATCCCCTAAATCGATATTACTAATATATATGTGTCGGAGGATGAAACCTCGACGGCGGAAAGTCTGGAGACCCCCCTTTGAGGTTCGGCCAGGGGAGTGGTTCTCAGGCGTACGAGGCGTTCGGTGGAAGAAGGGTCGAACGATAGAAGAAAGGATGGCACACAAGGGACAGGAGGATTTACACAGGTTCGGGCCGCTCGGAGGCGTAATACCCTACTCCTGTGTGTATGCTATGTGGAGATGAATGTGGTATGATTGTTACAAGGTGAGCTCAGCCCGCTTGCCGGAGCTGAGGAAGAAGAACAGTAGCTAGAGAGTGAGCTCAGGAGCAGAGAGCCGAGAGTTAGAGGTCCTTAGTTCAGTGTGTGTCCCCCCAGCCTGAGGCATGGATCCTCCTTTTATCATCCACAAGGGGAATCCACAGTGCCTGGCATGAGAGAGAGAGAGAGAGAAAACACTGTCTTGTCGCACGTCTCCGCCTGCTGCCACCTGCTACGCCCACGCCGGGGTAGGTCGGCTGCGGGCGGCCTAGTCTTCGGGATGTGAGGATGTGACAGGATGTGACGCAGCGTCTGGTCGTCTGGTCGTCTTGGTTGATGGAGCGGGGAGACGTGACGGCGCACGCCTCTACTGTGTGGAAAAAGGGGCCTGCATAGTCAAAAGGTTCTGACTACACAGTGAAAGGAGCCTTCGTAGTCAAAAGGTTTCCAACAGCACAGGAAGCAGGCCCACGGAAGCCAGGCGCGTCACGCCCCGTCGCATCGTCATCAATGTGGGTGGTTGGAGAGCCGATGAACTTGAGTCAGGCTCGTGCCCGGGTCCCGGAATCGAGAGGCGAGGCCCGGGCACGGGAAGCGGCGCCCGAGACCGGGCGCCGGGTCCCGGGCACGGGAAGTGGCTCTCGGAACCGGAACTGAGGCCCCGGGTGCCGGGGGTGATCACGGTCCTCGGGCCCCCCGGTACTTGGCCGGAGGAAGGCGGTAGCCGCCCGTTGCCGGTGCAGAATATAGCCCCCAGGGAAGCTGACGTGGCAGAGGATCCACGCGTCCCCGCGACTGTGGGGACCCCCAGTCCCGTTTCGCCGATAGTGGCCCCTGGCCCTGTTGCTCGGCAGGAACAGGGCCATGTCTTTAGAGAAACGAGGGGACGCGGGGTGCTCCTGGTTTGTCATGAGCTGGTAGAGCTTAGCGACTTGCTGCGCTCGCTTGTTTGCCGGGAACAAATATGGGCCCGGGACCCGAGGCCTCGGAGGTAATGCGGTGGACATGTGTCCGGGACCCGGGGGCCCGGGCTGGGAATATTCGAAGGTATCGGGACGCCTTCCCCGGGCTCGAGCTCGCCAAGGCGATGCTGTCTGGGTTCTCGCGCCCCGCCTGGCTGCGAAAATGTTAAGGAAGCCGCGGTGGTTCGCGAGGAGGCGTGGGAAGCCGTGGCCGAGACCGCTGCAACGGAGGCAGGGTTCCCTGACCACGGTGAGCACCCTGTGGAGCCGCCATCCGACGAGGAGATTTGGGGCCCACCTGGGATTGCCGGTGGCCCGAAAGGCGAAGAATGTTGCCCCGGCGGCCGTTGTACTGGCCACCACCTTTCTGGAGCTGCGCGGACCCCAGGCGGACCGGGGCCGCCGTCGCGGTTACTGTTGGTGTGGCAGTGAGCCTGGAGGTCGCGGCGGCCGTGCGTGAGCGGGCCGCCGTGGAATTGACTGATGTTTCTGTTGCCGAAGAAGAGGGGAAAGCCAGGGCCCAGACGTCTCCCGCGAGGAGGGAGAGGGCCTTGGTAGCTTCCGCTGCCCGGTGAACAGGAGCGGTGCGCGGACACGCAACGCTCCACTCCGCGCTGGAGCAGATGGCGGTCGCCGCCGGCCAAGTGCAGGCGGCAGCCTGTCGAGACCAGCGGGAGTCCGCCCGGGTCCGGGCGGATCTTCGAGAGCGGACGGGCAGCGATTGCGACGGTGATGCAGCAGCTCACCGCCCGAACAGTCGCCACTGGGACCTTCGTGGCGACCCGGCGATCGGACCGTCCGAATCCAGACGATCCGTAGAAGGCCGGCTGGAGATTGAGGCGGCAGAGGGGCGCGGCGTCCAACTGAAGGGCGCCGCCAAGTTTGCCGCCAACGAAGCCTCCCGCGCTCGGTCCAAGATGGAGGCGTGGGAGAAGAAAACATCCTCCCGGAAAGATCGCGTCCGGGCCCGAGTGGGCCGGGCTCGCGGCCCGGAAGCATGAGATCATTGCGTGCGGGGTGGCGATGAAGGCCGCTGAGTCCTGGTTGGTGGAGATGGAGCGGGAGGCCGAGGCCTCCCAGAAGCGTGCGGCCGACTTCGAGGCCGTGGTCGATGCCGCAGCCACGGTGGCGGAGTTCTTTGAGTGGGGGGAGCGCTTCGAGGATCCGGATACCGACGAGTCCGACGAAGACGTCGGTCCCCTGCCGACGTCGCCCGGGGTCCGGTCCGACGGAGGTGAGTGACCTCCCCCCGTGCGACGATATCTCCGGGCCTCCGCTCGTGCTTGCGCACCGATCCCACCGATTTTGCCTGTCTTATACAAAGAGAAACATTTGTTGGTGTATATAATGATGTTGACATTCTCGTACCTCTGCTCATTGTGTTGCTCCGGGAATTGTTGCTCGTATTCGGGCCCCGTGTCCGGGAGCGCGAGTACGGGCGCCACCCGACAGCGAGAGCACGCAGCCGCGAATAGCCGCAGACCCTGGAACCCTTATCCGGGCCCCGGCGTGGCCGCCAACCCCGGGAGCTCGGTCCCGGAGGCAGCGAACGCGATGGTTGCTCGCCCCGGGAACCTGGTCCCCGGGAGCGCGAGCAACTGAACGCAAGCCTTGCGTCCGTAGGTTCGGCTCCTTCGATCTTCCGGATCCGGGGGCCCTCCGTGCCCCCGGGCGCCGCTGGCCCAGGGAGCGCGGCGGGGCCGCGAGAACAAATCTTTGACCCGCCGGGAGTCCCTCGGGAACTACCCCTGACCGGGCACGAGGTCGTCTAGCAGCGAAGCCCCGGCCGGGCACCGCAGCCCGCCCTAGGAACCTAGGCTGGCCATGCAACTGGGAGAAGAATACAAATTGAGCAATATGTAAAGTCGGATAAGGTAACGTATCTGGGTATTGCGAAGGGCGGCATGGCTCCACGAGCACAATCCCGGGACCGAGAGTGTTGCTCGCCCCCGGGAACGCCGAGGATCGGGCCAATCCGCCGTGTACCGCCGTAGCGCCCAGCTCCCCTTCTCGGGGGACCTGGAGCAGCCGCCTGCCCCGGGAGCACGGTCCTCGACGGCTGCGAGGGGCCCGAGGATGAGTCTGGCGGGACGATCGAGTCCGCAGGTGCGGCCCCTCCTGTCTTCCGGGTCTGGGGGCCCTTCGTGCCCCCGGGCGCCATTGGTTCTGGGAGCGCCGCGATGCCGCGGGAACAGACTTGATCGGGCACGGGGTCGCCAGGCAGCGAAGCACCCGGCGCCTTGGCGGCCGCTGAGGAAGAGCTGGCCAGGTCGGGCGCCACCGCTCGCCGCGGGGACCTAGGCTATCCATACAACGGGGCAAGGATACAGATTAAGCAATGCGTAAAGTCGGGTAAGGTTACATATATGGATGTTGTAAGCGGCAGTGTGGCTTCGCGAGCACGATCCCGGGGCTGGGAGCGTTGATCGCCCCCGGGAGCGCCGAGGATCGGGTCGATCCGTCGTGTTCCGCCATAGCGCCCAGGTCCCGGGAGCTCGGTACCAAGGGGCCGCGGGCGACCGAGCGCGAGTCTCGCGGAAACGGCTAAGTCCGTAGGCTTGACCCCTCCTGTCTTCCGGGTCCCGGGGGCCCTCCGCGCCCCCGGGAGCTATTGGCCCGGGGAGCGCCGCGAAGCCGCAGGAACGGACTTGACCGAGCACGGGGTGGCCAGGCAGCGGAGCACCCGGCGCCTCGGCGGTTGCCGGGGAGGTGCCGGCCAGGCCGGGCTCCGCAAGCCGCGTCGAGGTTCGGAAAGCCTGCCTAATCCTGCCGGGAATTGGTCTGATCTGCATATGATGAACTGTGAGAGTATTTGGCTCGTTCCCTTGTCTGTCCCGTGCTACGAACGGTGGCGTCGATCACCTCCCGAAGGCGTCTTCGCGGTCGCGACTGTGCGGAGAAAAAGACCACGCATAAGCATTTCACCTCCTACCTTCGGATAGAACCGATCCCGAAGCTAGCCAGGCAGGACATCGGAGCCGCAGGGACACGGGGCGCCACCCGGAGGGCGCCATTAGGTCCCCGCGAGCTCGACAACGCCCTGGACCTAGCATGTCAGGATACGGTTACTTCGTCGGTAGGGAACTGATGATCATGCACAAATCCCAACCGTCGTACGGGCGCGGCCCGAATAAGCCCCCAGGGGATGAGACTGCCATCAACGAAACACACGGGAAAGGACGAAAGGGACGGCACCGGGATAGATATTAAAAATGCTGATTATATGAAAGCGTATACTAAAGGGGGCCCCGGCCAGCGCTGAGGTTTGGAGCCACTTACAGGATGTATTTATGGAAGAATTTTGTGAGGATGCTCCCAGGCTTACCGAGCCCAGTCGGGAATCAGCGATCATCAGGAAGGGGACTTCCCTCAGGGGGAAGGCTTATTTCATTCCGACCCGTGCGAGGACACGGTGGAGATTCAAACCCCCAACCCGAAGCGACCGGACCCGAACCTTACGCTAAAGATAGCGCTTGAGGCCTTGCTGGTAACGAGCGACGCGGAGCGGAGCGTGCCACCTTCGTTCCTCGAGGAAGTCGAGGTTATCGAGCTGCATATTTGTCGTGGTTGATGTTTGTCGATGTAGCGCTGTACCCGAGAGCCGAAGGAGAGGTCTGGCGACAGAACGGCTTCGGCCCGGTACACCAGGAAGAAACGGGGTCTCCCCGGGCGCCCAGCTTGGTGTGGTATGAATCGCCCCTAGGACCGCCGGGAAAAAGTCTACTCTGCACATAGTGAAAGGATGTTTATATATATAGATTTGTGAAGATGTTGATGTGCCTAGGGATGGAGCTCGGACTCGCTTCCCTCGCGAGCCTCGGGACTGGGGAGAGGCATGTGCTCGGGACCCGGGGGCCCTGGCTGTCATGCGGAGGATATGTGTCCGGGACCCGGGGGCCCGAACTGGAATATGGTTTTGATATAAGCCGGGTTCCGGGGGCCCGGGCTTGAATATGGAATGTGAGACGACCTTCCGGACGCGTCCTCGCCGGGGCGGCGCCGTCCGGGCTATCGCGCCCTATTCCGAGTGTCGCGTTCCTAGGCTCGCACTCGCCTTGGCGAGGGCTGCCCTGGTTCGGCCCTCGGCTCAAATATGTGCCCGGGACCCAGGGGGCCCCTGACTGAAATATGATTCGATATGTATTGTCAACATGTGCCCGGGCACGGGGCCCGGGTAAGGACATGGACCATATCGGGACGACTTCCCCGAACCTGCCCTTGCCGAGGCAATGCTGTCCGGGTACTCGCGCCCTGTTGAAGCTATTCCGGCTCAGGAGCGGGGTTCGGACCGTCCGCATAAGGGTCGGAACGTCCGAGTCGCTACGACCGGACCGTCCGCCGAGGGATCAGACCGTCCGAACCGCCTCGGCCGCGCTTGGCCCGCTACTGCTCCTGGTGGAACTTCTTGACGCGCTTGGCCAGCTTCTGGACGGCACGGCACCTCGTGAGGTCGTGCGAGTCCGTCTCGTGCACGGTGCACCACTTCCGGGCCGTCGTTGGCTCGAGACGCTCGGCCATGCCCTGGACGGCGCGGCACTCCGTGATGTCGTGCCGGTCCGTGTCGTGGAAGGCGCACCACCCCCGGGCTATCGCCGGCTTGATGCGCTCGGCCAAGCGCTGGACGGCGCGACACTCCGTGAGGTCATGCCGGGCCGTGTCGTGGAAAGCACACCACCCCCGGGCTGTCGCCGGCTTGATACGCTCGGCTGAGCCCTGGACGGCGCGGCACTCCACAAGGTCGTGCCAGCCCGTCTGGTGGAGGGGGCACCACTTTCGGGTCGTTGCCGGCGGCGGCGGCACGCGTGCGGCCTTCTGCTGCTTGCCGCCGTCATCGTCCCCGCGGGCAACATGGCTCCAGGGGTCGCCCGTAGCCACCAAGGCGAAGTCCTCGGCGGCCTTCCTGGCCTTCTGGCGCTTCCTCCTGTTCCGCCGTGACGCGGAACGTGAGAGCTCGCCACTCTCTCCAGGGCCCCTGTCGGGGGCCACATTGCCCGGCGGGTTGTAGCCGCCGGACTCCTCGCCGTAGCCTCGACGATGATGGTGGCCTTCTGCCATGGAGTGCGTCGGTGTTGGAGACGCCGGCGTGTCACCTGAAAAGGAAACTCCCCCTACCTGGCGCGCCAGCTGTCGAAGGATGAAACCTCGACGGTGAAAAGTCTGGAGACCCCCCTTTGAGGTTCGGCCAGGGGAGTGGTTCTTAGGCGTACGAGGCGTCCGGTGGAAGAAGGGTCGAACGATGGAAGAAAGGATGGCACACAAGGGACAGGAGGATTTAGACAGGTTCGGGCCGCTCGGAGGCGTAATACCCTACTCATGTGTGTATGCTATGTGGAGATGAATGTGTTATGACTGTTACAAGGTGAGCTTAGCCCGCTTGCCGGAGCTGAGGAAGAAGAGCAGTAGCTAGAGAGTGAGCTCGGGAGCAGAGAGCCGAGAGTTAGAGGTCCTTAGTTCAGTGTGTGTCCCCCCAGCCTGAGGCATGGATCCTCCTTTTATCATCCACAAGGGGAATCCACAGTGCCTGGCATGAGAGAGAAAGAGAAAACACTGTCTTGTCGCACGTCTCCGCCTGCTGCCACCTGCTACGCCCACGCCGGGGTAGGTCGGCTGCGGGCAGCCTAGTCTTCGGGACGTGAGGATGTGACGGGATGTGACGGAGCGTCTGGTCGTCTGGTCGTCTTGGTTGATGGAGCGGGGAGACATGACGGCGCACACCTCTGCTGCGTGGAAAAAGGGGTCTGCATAGTCAAAAGGTTCTGACTACACAGTAAAAGGAGCCTTCGTAGTCAAAAGGTTTCCGACAGCACAGGAAGCAGGCCCACGGAAGCCAGGCGCGTCACGCCCCGTCGCATCGTCATCAATGTGGGTGGTTGGAGAGCCGATGCACTTGAGTCAGGCTCGTGCCCGGGTCCCGGAATCGAGAGGCGAGGCCCGGGCACGAGAAGCGGCGCCCGGGACCGGGCGCCGGGTCCCGGGCACGGGAAGTGGCTCCCGGAACCGGAACCGAGGCCCCGGGTGCCAGGGGTGATCACGGTCCTCGGGCCCCCCGGTACTTGGCCGGAGGAAGGCGGTAGCCGCCCGTTGCCGGTGCAGAATATAGCCCCCGGGGAAGCTGACGTGGCAGAGGATCCACGTGTCCCCGCGACTGTGGGGACCCCCAGTCCCGTTTCGCCGACAATATGTTATCTATTGCTTGAGTTATGTATAAACTTGATAAATTTATCCTAATTGCAAATGCCCTCAAACCCAGGTCCTCTAGACTCAATAACCCCTGTTTTCTTTTCTGTAAAATAAACTATGAGACATTTCATGTGTAAATCATATACCCCTCCGTGCCGCCCCCTACCCTCTGCGTCACCTGCCCGCCGCGGCCGCTGGCCAGCCGAGCTGGCCCCCTGTACCATGCGCGTTGGCTATTCAGAGAGGGAGAGGGTTAGGGTTAGGAGAGGAGTAGCTTGGAGAGGGAGAGAAACTAGGGGAGGATGTGATATTTGCCCGTGGTGAGTGAGAAATGAGGGGAGGCGGTGAACACACACGTGATGCGCCGTCCATCCACGGGCCGCCCCCATCTATAGGTGGCCAAACGGGCCTTCCGGGCTGACACGGCCCGAGGCACGTTACAGCACGGTCCGTTATGGTATGGCTCCTATAGGGGCCGTGCCACGTCGGCCACGTGCCAAGGCCTCGGTCCAGGCACGGCCCATGAAGATGACGGGCCGTGCCGTGCCGGCACATGGGCCGGCCGCCAGCCTATTAGCACGTTTGGCCCATAAAATTTAAAAATATGGGGCGGAAAAAATAAAAAAGCAAAAAATAAAAAACTGAAGGAAAAATATTAGAGAAAATTAGGAAAAAAAGAAAAATAGTGGAAAAATTAGAAAAAAATAAAAAAATAGAGGGAAAATAGAAAAATTATGAAAAAAATGATGGGCCCACCGGGCCGTGCTGTGCCAGGCCGGCTCACCGGCTTTCGTGCCCGAGCCGGCCTGACAAGGTGTTAACGCCAAAATTTGGCACGGCTCATATCAGATTCGGTAAAGATAGAAGCTATAGCAACCGGAGGAAATTAATCCAGAAGAAACCGGATTTGACAAGGAATCGTGAAGACCACGTTATGGCAGTTATTTATCTTATCCATTAGATAGTTTTATCTTTTAGGAAACCTGATCTCGTATCCGATCAGGGCTTGTTAGTTTTCCGCTTATAGATAGGAAAGTATGTACCGTGTCCTATAAGGACTCCTGTCAACTCGGGGTATATATACGTATGCCCGGGTGCCTTCTAAATTATCTCAACGATCAATACAATTCGGCGCATCGCCACCCTTTACCAACGGGTTCTTGCTTCTCGAGCCGGGCTGCATCGGTTAGGTCCGAACTCCGGCGAGAGGGTAAGTCTCGTTACCCCGGCTACCAATCGGCTAGGACTTCCTCGGTTAGGTCCGATATTCTAGTCGGTATATGGTAGCCGGCTTACCACGATATATCTGCTTTGTCTACGGCTGCATCGGTTCGGTTCGATCTCTTAGGCCTATCAGGTATATCACATCACGCGTGCATAGTTTTTATCGGTTTACTGGGGAAAGCTTATCGTCAGTTTGTGCTGCATCGGTTGGGTCCGACCTACTAAACTGAGCGATAAGTTGTTCCTGCTAGGCCGATGGTTTCTGTGCAAGCGTCTTATCGGAATGCATAGCCGGTAAGTTATCATATACATCACGATTGCATTAGATCTATCGGCTCACCGAGGTTCTTTTATTATTGTTAATCTGTGCTGCATCAGTTAAGTTTGAACTACTAGATTGATAGTGATAGATTTACTCTTGCTGAGTCGATAGGTTTCATGCGATGTTCTATCGGAGTGCTTAGCCGATAGGTTATCTTTTTATAAAGCCGACTGTATTATCCTTACTGTTTGTCATCTATATTATCATCGGTTTTCTAGCCGATGCACATGTGTTTCCTCGGCAGTCGGCTGGCTTACTGTTTTGCTTATCTATTTTATCATCGGCTTCTAGCCGATGCACATGTTATACTGAGCTTATCCACTTGTTTATAGTGCTATCGGTTTCCTAGCCGATACACAGGTGCTATCGGCCATCGGCTACGAGAAGCCTATATCAGTCCGTATCGGCCAATAGCCGATGTGCAGTTGCTGCTGACCCGGGCACGAGCATAAGCGAGGACCCGGGAGCGAGAACCCGAGCACGAGACCCGGGCGCGAGTACAGGCAGGGGCCCGGGCACGAGCATAGCGGCGATCGGCTGGAAGGAATCCGTATCGGCTTGCTGTCCGATTGGATCAGTAATCAAATTTCTTCATCTCCTTGTCAATTGCGGGGTCAAATTGACTGGCACGCCTACGAACCTCAAATATTTTAGGACCTGCACTGGAGCTAAGCAGATCTCCCAGGCCTTCGCGTGTCACCAGATGCCGAACCAGATCGTCAGCAAGCTTTTTGGCACACCCGGCGGTTTTCGGCGTCAACACAAGGCACGGCCCATCTGGCCATCTCTACCCCCATCCGAACGATTTTGGTCGGATGTAGATATCTAGTATCTAAATGGAATATTCCTTAGTTGATGGACATATCCAATACTTGTCCTTCAACCAAACAACCTAAAAAAAACTGACGGCCAAATACTATCCACCTATATCCCCAACCAAACACTACCTTAAAGACGAGATGACTAGATGGTGTTTAGATTTAACTGTTTGCTATATACTCAGATCTGCTCCAAATGTTCACCAAGGTCCAAGGGTACTGTCATTCTCCACGGCTTTATTAGCTCGTGTAAGCTCTTCTGCATTTATGTTGCCAAGTGCATAATGTTTAGGTGTTGTGATCACACCGTACTCGCGTTCAAGTCAGGTTTATCATTTGTTTATCAAAATTCATAAGCAAGCGGCGGCGAAACAAAAAACTATCACAAGAAGTGTGTGGCAAAGTTTGGTTATACTAAGCCACAACTTTTTTGGCTCATCAGTCTAAGTGATCAGCTGAGAGTTAGGCGAGGTTTGACCCATCTGCGTGTAAGCTTTTGTTCTGCCAAGTATAAGAGCTTTGATATAACTTGTTGGTTTGACCCTGATGCCACAATGAGAGGAATGCCCAAATTGGCTCTTCATCTGGGACAACAGAGCCCACCGCAAGGTCTAGTTTTTCGCTTGGCTGCTATCCAAAGAAAGGCTGCTGACGAAGCAAAATTTACTCAAAAAGAAGGTAGTCGATACCGCAATATGTGAGCTGTGCGTCAACAGGAGACAAGCTCACATCTTTGTCTGCATTGCCCTTTTGTCGCCCGGTTTGGGCAGCTGCTGGGCATTAGCCCCCAGAGACCTTTTACAATCCCCCAAATTCAGGATATCAGGCAGCTAGCAAGCATTCTGTCGCTTTCAACAATCCCAGTAAAACACTTCCATGTCTTCTTCCTCCTTTGTTTTAAGGGTGTTGTGGAATCATCGACACCACGTGGTATTCAGATCCATGCCACTGTCCCATGCACGTCTGCTCCGGAAAGGTATCGAAGATATGATCCTGTGGGCAGAGCATCTCAAACGCAAAGAAAGTTTTGTAATAGATAGTTGGAAGAATGCTTTCTCTACCTCCCTCCGATCCCTAAATCTGTAATTGTGTAACTCACACTGATTCAAGAACGTCTCGTTTAATGGAAAATCAGGTGGGAAAACTCCCCCACCCCCAGTGAAGTTTCTTTAAAAATACTTCTTGGTTCAATGGTTTATTTGTTCGTAACAAGGGGGAAGTTTTCAACCGAAGGTTACTGGTTTACTGCACACATACATTGTGCATAAGACTATCGTGAAAAATAATATTTTATTTTTAGAGAAGACATGTTTTCTCAACAAGAACAGATTGAGAGGATAGGAGAGCAGAGTGAGAAGTCTAAGGGTTGAAGGTGAGGAGCGAAGAGGAAGAAAATCACTAAAATAAGATGAGCTATTAGCATATGATTAATTAAATATTAATTACTTTAAATTTAAAAAATAGATTAATATGATTTTTTTCAAGCAACTTTTACGTAAAAATTTTTTTAAAAAATACACCGTTTAGCAGTTCAGAAAACGTGCTAAAAAAGATGAGTTTTTTCTCCTCTACTAGTAGATTCAAACTCACCCTAAGCGCTTATTTGAATGACATATATTTTACCACACTTCTTTGTCAAACTTTGTCATAAGTATAGCTAATAATTTGCTAGCCACACTTTAAACAAGATTTGACAAAGAAATGAGTTTTTGGTAAGCGAGACCAAAATATAGTAAGCTATAGTTGTGACGGTAAACCAACTGTGATGTGCCTAATATTTAGCGTGATAAAGTGTGGCATTAAAACAAATAGGCTCTAATCCAGTCGCAAATCGTGGACGCTTTGTAGTCTTGTAGAAGACCAGCAGTAAAGGTCATGCTAAATTGCCAGCCAATTTGGACCGACAACGCCGGTATCTCCCGGGCCGCGCAACTGCACAAATCTCCAAGCGAAAACATGTGAGATCACATGCCCATCTTTCTCAACTACTCTCTCCATTTTAAAATATACTCTCTATATTATATGATAGTATGATTTTTTAAGTATATTAAGATTAGAGTGAAAAATAATATTGATGGATTGAGATAAAAAAAACAGGTGAAAAAAATTAATAAAGAAATAATTATAATTGGCTCATAGATAAAGAAGTAATAGTATTTTAGAATAAATTTAAATACCAAAGGTATTAGTCTTATGGGACGGAAGAAGTAGCAAATTTGATATAACCTTCTACTCAGATATGAAACAGAGAAAATATTAATCTAGTATTGAATTTGACATTACTTAATATTCAAATTCATATTCATAGTACTACTTGGTTCACGTATACCGACTCAGAAAAAAAAGATTTTTCCATGTGACAAAAGAAAAACAGCGTCCTGCTCGCCCGCGGGGAAAACTACCACTGCCAAGCCGCGAAGCTGCAACCAACCGCTCGGGAAGTCGCCGAGACGAGGTGTTCCGATTTTGACTTGCTACCGGAATCCAGCAGGCTAGCTGCGAGCAAAACCCCCCTCTCCCGTGGCTTCTCGTCGGCCGCCGCCGCCGCGGTTGCCGTTGCCGTCGCCGTCGCCGTCGCCGATGAGATCCGTCCACGCCTCTCTTAGATCCAAATTGCTGTAGAGACGGCCGTACCGCCATCAGTGTCCATGGGGGACTGCGTCATCGAGAATGGCCAGCCCGTCCCGAAGGAGGAGGACGCGCCGGTGGTAGCTTTGGAACTTCCGGGGGGCGCCGGGAAGCCGGAGGAGGGGAGTAGAGGGCAGAGGAAACAGGGCGGGATCCGCAGGGAGCCGTCGTTCTCGCGGTGGTGCAGGGATCCCTCTGGCTCCGTCACGTCCAATGCCCCCGCTGGCGGCGCCTCCCCTGCCTCAGCGGCCAGCGACGATGACTCCGAGGAGTTCGAGCTTCCGCTTCTGCCCTCCGATGGTGGCGGCGGCGGCCACTTGCCGATGGATATTGAGGCGGGAGCAACGGCGAGATCTGATGACCTCCCGATTTCTCCGTGGTTGATCGCGAAGGTTATTGCGCTGATAGCGAGTTGGTACACGCTGAGCACCTGCTTGACGCTGTGAGTACTACGTTTTTTTTTTTTTGAAGAGTGGATGCTCATGGGAGTTGTGTTTGGCACATGTTTGATTCTGGTGTTCTATTTGTGTCGTGGGCGTGTGTTCAGGTATAACAAGGAGATGCTGGGGAAGCACATGTGGAAGTTCCCAGCGCCATTCCTGATGAACACGGTGCATTTCACGATGCAGGCTGTGGCATCGAGGGTGATCGTATGGTTCCAGCACCGGGGCCTGGAGGGAGGGGTTAGTGCAATGACATGGAGAGATTACTTTCTGCGAGGTGACAAAAGTTTTGCTTACACAGTTATGTTTAGTCAGAGAAGTGGCATGGGAATTGGGTAGCCTGGTGCTTTAAATTAGTAAAATCAACTTTGGGTATTCTGGACTTCTGAGGGGTAGATAAATGGATTGCTAATTTTAGGTTGCTATGTTTGCCATATCTAGTTTAAAGGACATAAAAAGATGGGTATTCTTTAGTTGGCCTGCTAGAAGATCACATGTAAGAGCATTCGGCATGGACAATATTGGTTTTGCAGCCGGAAACAACTGACGACTAGTACTATGATAGAACAATTAACATGCTAAATTTACTTTATCTCTTATTCAAATGAAATTCGACTTGGTGCCCCATAGGAATAGAAGTGGTTAGTGCCCCACACAAGCTCAAAGCAGGGAGCTTAGTATACATCTCTTACTGTATCTGAAGTTCTGAACGTTTTATAATGTTGGGCAATATAACATTTCTTACTGGATATGCAATCAGTGCTCTAATAGAATGATCCGAGTCCATCAACAAAGATTAGGTTAAATCAGAGTCTTATACTACTTACAAATATTTCAGAATATATCTTCATTTTTTATTGTTTTGTATTTTGAAGCTCATAATTGTTCAACATTGTTTAAAACGATATATTGTAATTTTAATATTTGTTCTGCAGTTGTCCCAACAGCTTTGGCTACTGCTCTTGACATAAATTTGAGCAACATTTCACTTGTTTTTGTCACTGTGACATTTGCTACAATGGTACATTTCACTCTACTTGAATCATTGTTTCCTATGTTTGTCTTCTCGTAGTAGGTACTAGTTTGAAACTCAGAATTCTAATTCATTATTTTCAATTATTATGCAGTGTAAATCTGCAGCTCCAATTTTCATTCTTCTGTTTGCTTTTCTGTTCAGGTAAGCTATGTTGTTGATTTGTTCTAACAGCGTATGCCCATGTGTATCCTTCTCTAGTGACTTCTGCTAATTTTCATTAATTTAAATACCAATCATGAAACCTTAAATTTGAGCCTCTTTGTCTGTTATTCTACCTTGATAGCTCTTAAGTGTTTTAATCATTGCATATAATGTGTAAACCCACAAGCACAAAGCACCCACATACACACTGGCACATGTCCACTCTCACATGAACACTACGATTAAGTTGGTAGATTTAATATATTTGCTTCTATATTTATTTTCAGATAAAGCATCTTTTTTTTTCTAACCTTCAGTGGTATCTTGCTTGAACATGCTAATATTGGTTCTGTTGTTGTGGCCCATTACTGGTTATGGCTGTTATTTTATCATCCTATTTTACTTTCATGCAAGTCACTTTTTCTTTCTTGCTACTTGTCTTCTTGATAAGTGACAACATTGCACCCATTTCTCTTGAATTTATATTTTTCTGTGCTTCTGTTATTTGTTACATTATTTTCATGTTATAATGCTAAACTTTTCATCTTTTCTTGAAAGGCTAGAGAAGCCCAGCTTTAGCCTTCTTGGAATTATACTGATTGTTTCCTTTGGAGTTCTACTAACAGGTACTGAATTTATCAAGAAACTATATATTTTTTATTTGAAGCAATTCACTTTTGTTCTTTCCTAGGGAGCACTGATAAAACGACTTTCTAAATTGTATATTACTTTATTAAAGGGTTGGTGGTGTAAGTTTTCAATTTTGGCACTTGATGTTGAATCGTGACTACATACTACTACTGTGTACTGACATGCCTATTATAACTTATCTTATGCTCCATCATGTTTAACTATGGTAAAACAATTCTTTCTGCACAGTTGCTAAAGAGACAGAATTCAATCTTTGGGGATTCATATTTATTATGCTTGCCGCTGTTATGTCTGGTTTCCGCTGGTGCATGACACAGATTCTCCTCCAGGTTTATTACTTTGTACTTTCATAGTTTTCTTACTACTTTTATGAATCAAAGTTGACTATTGGGCATGTCACTATGTCCTCTTAATTTCATACAACTATTTTATATTTAATTTTCCATCACTGTACTGACTGAACTTTCTTTTTGCTTCTTGTCCTTATGTGTCTATGTAATCTACTGAAGAAAGAGGAATATGGTATGCATTTTATAATAGCCTTTTGTCCATTGAAAGGATTTACCTATTTGTTTGTGTTATCATCTCATGCCTGAAAAGCTACCACATGCCTCATAGATGATCAGATGCATAGAAATATATTGTATATCTGAAGCTAAATACATGGAAATTGCCTTTATTGCCTCAAACTTCAACAGCTACATGAATTGCAATCCTTAAAAAAGAAACTATATGAACTAGAAGTAAGCTATAGCATTATATTCTTAAAAAGTTCTTAAAATATACACATTAAAATACATTTCTTTTTAAACTAGGAACCACTATGTACAGCCGTCCTTTACAGTGTTTTTTTATGCTTCACAGGATTAAGAGACCCATTTACTTTAATGAGTTATGTAACCCCGGTTATGGCAATAACAACTGCAATTCTTTCTATTGCGATGGATCCATGGCACGGCGTCAGGGCAAGTCACTTTTTCGATAGTTCAACTCACATAATAAGGAGCAGCTTATTGATGCTTCTTGGTGGTGCTTTAGCCTTTTTCATGGTATGGATCATGTACCCACTTGTCAGTCATGCAAAGGGTTCAGCTAATATTGAATTTTGACATGCCCTGATAATACACGCAAAGGGTCTTTTCTTTCTTCAGTCATGCAATAGTACACTGATGGATTTTATTAGGCATGCCTACTGATTATTCTTGTTGTGAGTTGTCATATCTTGGAATATGTCTGTAAAAGATGATAACAGGACCTTTTCACCTGCAGGTTTTGACTGAATATGTTCTGGTTTCCGTAACGAGTGCCGTAACAGTGACCATAGCTGGGATTGTGAAAGAAGCTGTCACTATTTTGGTATAACTACAACTTTATTTCACTTTATATACTTATGCATATAAATTCATCTATATTCATGCGTATGTGTGCGAGTTGTAACTTGTCGCGATTAAAACTGACAGGTTGCTGTGCTTTTCTTTAACGATCCATTTACCTGGTTAAAGGGGCTTGGGCTGGCAACAATAATATTTGGTGTCAGTCTATTCAACTTATACAAGTAAGTTGATGTTCTCTTTTTTTTGTTGTTGAAATTTTGCCATCTGTATTTTAACTTGATACCTATTCATATTTCTAATCACTTAACTTCAATTCTTCAACTTTACCACAATTCTAATAATTTTTGGTGGTTTCTTTTCACTTGGTCTATTTGAACCTTTATTACAACCTATTGCGTTATTTCACAATATTTGTTTTGGCATGTCAGCTCTGTTTTTAAGAGGGTACAGAGTAGTCATAGCAAGCATTGAGCATATTTGTTTACTATGTAACTAGAAGCAGAATTTGATTTTCTAATGCTGGACAATATTTCCTGACTCTTCTCCCATGATATATGAAGGTATCATAGGTTCAAGAAAGGCCATCCTAGTAAGAATTGTGACACGAACTCCCAAACTGCTAATGGTGCTTCAAAATATGTCATCCTTGATGATGATGAGATGGAAAACCAGGGTAATTCAGCCTGATGTTACTAGGGGGGGAAGAAAATATGATGGGTAAAATATTTGTTAAATTTTTTTTTGGGTTGATACTTCTCATTGTTGGCAATTGACTTGAACTTGCACATTTTTCCCCAGATAGTGGATCATTTGATGGATTCTCATATTCTGGAAAAATAGTATCTATACTTCCGCACAGGTGACTAGCTACTACCATTGCCTCGGTATCACGTGCCATAGTTTTTTTTTCTTTTTGTGCTTCCAACCCTTAGGGAAGTTATGTTGTTATCATGATCATGAGCATGATATGAACCATATCATTGGTTAAGAAGACACATTTACACAAGCAGCAGACAATCTGGTAGCAGAAGAGAAAGGTTATCTGTTAAAAAGGTGCAGATATCTGCATCAAGAACTGTGCAGAAATAGTATTGTTATATTTGACAGTACTTTACCTCCAATTAGGAATTCACTACTAATGCTTTCTTTTATTGGAAGAGTAGAGGTCTCAATTTTGGTCAGTATTGGCTCGTGCGTGGAAGAATAGCACTGAGACATACAATTTTTTTTCACTTTTTTGGTAGAAAAATAGTACATTGTTTATATGTAGCATTATTGTAATTTATGATTTTTTCTTACTTTTTAAAACTAAATTAACTACATGGCGATGTGTAAATATTACACAATAAATTCCTGTCCCTTTATTTTGAGGTTATTATATACTGAGATGAGACCTTTTCACCTTTACATAAAGAACAGTTCATTTAGGCCCTAAACTTGGCAAAAAGCACACTTCACATCTTCACTATAAAATGGGACATGTAATGCCTAGATAAGTCCATACTTGGTCCCTCAAATATAACCTTGGTCTAATTTTGATACCTCAAGTATAAAACAGTTCTCTATTCAAAACGGTTCACATTTCATCCCTTGGTGCAAATCAGGGTATTTGAAGGACGTGTTATCCACATGGAGTCTACATGGATAAAGAGTGATGACATCATCATGCAACATGTCTTATTTACCTCGCAACATGTCTTATTTGCCTTTTTATTGTTTAAGCTATGGCTGATAAGTCGTAAAAAAATGGACAAAGCAATTAAAAATAATTTATAGGTAAATTTTTATATCCTTGTTATTAGAGGTTTAAAAACCAATGCTGAAAAATAGATTACGATGAAATAACTCTAGAATCAACTTTAAAATTGAGTTTTAAAATTAAATTTTTTGCTTCAGTTGATAAGCTAATAAGCCGGTAAGCTAAAAAGCAGACAATGAAAAGCACAGCTGGTTCTCATATTGCCACATGCCTGGCTGCTCGTGGATTCCAAATCTCATGTTGATCGTTGCTATACAAAAAAGAAATAAATGAAGAACCAAGCAGAACTAAATGAAGAACCCAGCAAAACCCTACATGCCACCATCTTCTGCTGGTTACTGGAGTACTAGGGTCGACATGGTAGGTGCCTCTGGGCACGTCACACTGGCAGTGGACCTAAGGATACAAGTGGGGCGGGTTGCGGCTGCTTGTCCCACGTTCGCATTGTCTGCGAAAGACAACATGGCTGCCCACGAGCCTGCATGCATGCCCGCTGGGTTTTTGCATGTTCCACCAAAACCCACCAGCTAGCCCACAACACAAGCCACAACTAATGATCGAGCTAAAAAAGAAGCAAGCTAGCCAGTGGCTGGTAAAAGGAACCATCCATCTTCGACTAGTGGCCGGTAACTGGAACCATCCATCTTTGAGCATGCATGGATCATGTCAAGCTCTAATCCAGGTAGCACCGCAACGATTCTGGTGGCCGGACAAACCATGGCCGCCACCAGGGAGCAGCTCCCGGACCCGGCGTGGATGTTGGCGCTATGTGGTGCTTTTGGTGGTGGATGAATGGATGATTCCCACGGAGCCTAGACGCATGGCGCGACCCTATAGCCTGGACGCATGGCGCGACGCTATAGGGGATGGTGATGGCATTCTTCTGCATATGGAGGGTTGGCAGACGGCCTCATCAGTGATGGACTGACCAGCGGCGGTGCTACTAGGTGCCATGCAAGCCGACGAAGGCAGTGACTGGCTGACTGCATGAGCCTGGAGATAGCAACCACACGAATTTGGAGGAGATGCATGGTACTGGTGACAGCCTGACCCTGACATCGATGAGTGTGACACTGTGTTGTTTGCAGCCACCATGGTGATGCTTTCTTGCTTCTCGACAGTGATGGAGGTAGTAGCCGGGAAGGGGGAGCAAGAAGTGCTAGAAGAAGACGGGGGCATCGCCATGTGCAGATGACCTCATCGGAGCCAGCGAAGAGGCTATGATCAGAATTCAGGAGCAAGCTAGCGGCATTCATGCAGTTGTGGTATGTGGGTTGCGGCGCTGCTAGGCGTTGCTGGTTGACCGCATCAACCCACATGAACCGAAGTGGGCAAATTTAAGTGGGTTTGTGCGGTAGCGACTCGGGTTGGCCCAGTGGGTTAGTGGCAAGGCCCGCCCCACTTGCATCCTTAAGTGGATCCGTCACCTACCTGTACAGCACAACCTGTTTCATGGGTCAGACGCGCTACACGAATGCTGAGTACATGTGCGGTGTGTGCCTGCGGGATCTGCACCACTGGCATCCTGTGTCGCCGCATGCACACGACCTGCGCAACAAGGCGTCTCATGACTCTGATTGGTACTACGTCGTTCGCTGGCTTTTGCTTTGCCTTTCAAGCTTCCACCGTCTGTATCTCAGTAAACGCTCTTCCCACCGTAAAACTGCGAGCCAGCGAGCGTTCTGCCCAAGGAATGCCACGAGCTGGGCACGCGCTTCGCACAGCAAGTCGGCAAGGGCCTTGCCTTGCCGGCACTTTGCGCCTCACGAGCTCACGGGCGCACCGCTGAGGCATCACGCTTTTCTTTAATGAGTTCGAGAGGAGATCTCGCAAGGGTTTTTGTGATGACCCCACATTGTTTCTGGTAACAAGGGGACCCATTCCATTCATGTACAGGTACAGGTGTATAGCCTTCTGCCCGGTTGGGTTACGGTTAATTGATAGTGGAGCTGTCAACTGTGATTCCATTGCCGGACTTGCTACCCTTTAACAGACTTTTGGCCATTTTTTTCAGATTCTTCACCGTCGGATCTGCCTTAAGGTTCATGGCAAGCTTCTTCTCCTCCAGCTCCAACTAGTTAGAGTTTAGGGTTTGAGATGAAAAAAGAGGAAAGAGAGGAAAAAGTTCATTGGACTTAAGGGATGGTTATGGGAGGCGACAAAATGGACAGGCAGCGAGACGGTGATAGTGCCTAAGCCACGGAGTCAGCAACGGGCGTTAGGCCTGACAGCGGGGCTGTGGAATTCTAACCAGTTAGAATGAGGATGATGGTGGATCTTCGACGATACAGGAGCCGTCGAAGATAAGAAAAAGGGTTGGACAGAGACATCTTGCCTCTGCCCAACTCAGAGATAGAGGAGGGGGAGGGTCTACCCAACTCAGAGATAGAGAGGAAGGAGATCGGTTTGGCAGGCCTTGCTGGCGCTGGCAAGGTCAGAGGTAGGAATAGCTTAGGCTCGAGTGGAGTGAGCCACAGAGATAGAAGGGGATAAGGGCAAGTTCCTGCTGCACAAATCGCAAAGCGATTGAATGGTCTATAATTTACAATTTTTCTTGGATGTGTGGAGGAGTGGATTGGGGTTTGGTCTGTGCACAGATTGTTAGGCAGTCCCATTTCGTTGCATCCTTTTGTCGTAGCTGCAGTCTACAACAGCCCGAGGGAAAGTTTTTGCTAAACCAAAGGAGTGCAGGGACTTTCTGCGTAAGAAGAGTAACAAACTTTTGCAATGAGCTTATTCGTGGCATGTAAAATAAGATAAGCCTTAGCGTATGATTAATCGATTATTAACTATTATAAACTTGAAAAATAGATCTATTTGATTTTTTAGATAAAATTTTATATAGAAAGTTTTTATACAAAACACACACCGTTTAGCAGTTTGAAAAGCGTGCTAACAGAAACCGAGGGAGTAGCTAAGCTAACGGGTAGAAAAAACGCAGTCAAAAGGCTGTGTTCAGTTGTGCTTTTACGTGTGGCTCGTAAGCCTCATGCAAAATAAGAAATGTTAGTAGCGTGTGATTAATTAAATATTAACTATTAGAAACTTAAAAATAGATCTATTTGATTTTTTAAGATACTTTTATATAGAAAATTTTTATAAAAAATACACCGTTTAGTAGTTCGGAAAACGTGTTTATGGAGACGAGAGAATAAACTAGAAGCAAGCAGGATCAAATGCCCCCTAAGGTCCGTTGGCTTGTAAGTTTTGCCATGGTTTTCGTACATAAAACAAAAAATATTATTAACACATAATTAATTAAGTATTAATTATTAAAAACTTAAAAATAAATCTATTTAATTTTTTAGAGATACTTCTATATAAATTTTTTTAAAAAAATATCTTATTTAACGTATTGGAAACGTGTTTATAGAAAATGAGATAATTAGCGTGAGCCAAAAACACAGGCAAACCCTACCTAATTCTTCTGAGTTCAATCTGCAACACGACCCCACTGCGCAAAAGGACCGAGCAAGCTCAGCTCGGCTGTCACTGTCAGTGCCAGTGCCCACAACTGCTCCGTCCTTCAAAGTCCCAGCCCCCAAAGCCCGCGAGATCCAAAGCCGAACGCCACTGCTAGCAGCTGAGAGAGAAGGACCAGCAAGGGGCTAGTGGCGGGAATGGCGGCGGGCGGAGGCGGCGGCTACAGGGCGGAGGACGACTATGACTACCTGTTCAAGACGGTGCTCATTGGCGACTCCGGCGTGGGCAAGTCCAACCTGCTGTCGCGGTTCACCAAGAACGAGTTCTGCCTAGAGTCCAAGTCCACCATTGGGGTCGAGTTCGCCACCCGCAGCATCCAGGTCGACGGCAAGGTCGTCAAGGCCCAGATTTGGGACACCGCCGGCCAGGAGAGGTATGCCCCCTGCCTCTCCTACTCTCACCCGTTTAGTCTTAACTTCCCCGTTGGTGGAGTACTTCGTCTGTAGTCTGTAGATTTGCTCGCCTTTTCTTGGAAGTTAGAGTGCGGCATAGCCGATAATTTTCCTGCGGATTCTTTGTAGGTCACTTCGATATTGCTTGATTTTGGTAAAAAATGTGAACTTTGGTAGCAGCATTGTCGATTTTCTTGGTTAAACTAGCTTGGTGATGGTATTAGATAGAGCATTACTGTTGCAAATTTGACCTTGGTAGTTGCTGCATGAATTTGGCATGTTGAACCGAAAGTGTAGTGAATGCCAATTCACATCTGGGCACTGGCTGGTTTCCCTTGGTTGCTCTCTTGTAGCCCTGTAGGGTAGATTGGGAGCTGACATGTGGTTCGGCGGTTCAGAAGTCCATATCTGTTTCATTCGAGATTAATGGTCCGAGAGTGAAACCACCAAAAATCATTGTTGTGTACTAGTGAAAGCGGTTGCTGCGTCATCTTTCATTTGAAGTTTACAGAGAAAGGAGAGGAAATACTATGTGTCAAAAATGCAGTGGTGCTAGTTTAGCTGCAGTGTTAATTGGGGGACAGGTGTTTCACAGGTTCTAGAAGACTTATTAATTAGTGCGGCCCCAGTGGCGAAACTGTCGCTATTGAGAGCTTATCTCAAGAGGAGAAAGTGCCATTGTGGTCACTACATTTCTTCATCATGTGGAGTGCATACATATGCTTTGACAGCATAGTTTGGTTCCCAGCTTATGTAATGTATAGTTAACTACCTGAATGCACTGTAAGGAGCTAGCTGTTTTACAACGCCAGACAGTTTCATTGATGTTGCTTTGGAGGGGTGTCTCAATTGAGATGAAATTGTCCTAATTGGACAGTGGTTGCAGCTTTGCTGTTCGTACTGTACTGTATACAAGATTTTGGTTCAGTATAAGTCTCGCTGAATCATGGATAAGAATAGCTCTTTCAGAAATAGGCCCATATGATTGTATTAAGAAACTTCTTGCACCCTATTGTAAATTGAAATGTACGAAACTAAATCTAGATGTGTCTACACTTGTATTGGTGATAATCATACAATGCAAAATACAAATACACGGACTTCGGTGGGGCAAGCTAGGATTGGTTTGGTATTTTTAACAACAAAATTTATAAAATACTTGTGGCTTTCACAAAAAATTGCTTATTTTCTATTTATGGTGTCCAACTTCTGCTATAACAGTGCCTTCTTTTTCTGCTATAGTTTCTATATGGACATTAGTATTTCTGTATTCAATATTCCTGTTATACATAAAGCCACCTGAGCAACCAAGCCAAGCATACCTTTACGAAGCAACCTTGACCTGAGATTTTGACTGTGAGTTAGGTGGTTGTTTGCCGTAGTCCAGTAATCTGTTACCCACTCGTGCGATTTGGTGTGTTGTACAGTTACACCATGTTGATCTGATTGAGATGGAGCTTGAATCCTAGATCTGATTTTGACGGAGGGGAGCTGAAAAGATGGCCTGCCCCATATAACTTGGCCTTGTCGTTGTTGTCAATCACAGCTACCTGGCATACGATGTGTATGTCATATCATACTGTAGCAACATGTTGGCAGCAATTTTACCTATGGAATACTAACAAATAAGGGATCATAATGTTCCTTGTAATATCAAATATTCACACCAACTGTTTTTCGTTCTGGTGTTTGTGGACCTTGTTCAACATATGTGCTGTTGAAATCAACATTAGGCCATTAGCTAGGGAATAACAAATAAGGGATCATAATGTTCCTTGTAATATCAAATATTCATGCCAATTGTTTTTTGTTCTGCTGTTTGTGGACCTTGTTCAACATGTGTGCTGTTGAAATCAATATTAGGTCCTTAGCTGCACCTTTCTTTGTTATTATCTTTTGTGCATAGGTATATGATTACCTAATTTTTTTCTTCCGTTTCCAGATACCGTGCTATTACAAGTGCATATTACAGAGGAGCAGTAGGTGCACTGCTTGTCTATGATGTCACTCGTCGTGCTACATTCGATAATGTGGCGCGCTGGCTAAAAGAGCTGAGAGATCACACTGACCCTAGTATTGTTGTCATGCTAGTTGGCAACAAATCTGATCTCCGCCATCTGGTGGCTGTTACAACTGAAGATGGAAAGGAATATGCGGAGGCTGAATCATTGTACTTCATGGAGACATCTGCATTAGATGCGACAAATGTAGAGAATGCTTTTGCAGAAGTTTTGACTCAGATATACCAAACTGTCAGCAAGAAGACGGTTGAGGCATCAGATGATGGATCAAATGCCCTGATCAAAGGAGAGAAAATTAATGTCAAAGATGACGTGTCTGCACTGAAGAGAATTGGCTGTTGCTCAAATTAGAGTAGAGATGCATTTCTTGATTCTTTTTCAACTAGATGTGCGGCTTTATGTTGCTTCTATTGAAAGAGATTCATTCGATTTCATTTTGCTGGTCATACTGAGTTAGATTGTACCAACATTCAGTTATACCATCTCTTGGAAGTTTTAACTCAAGTTTGCCCTTTCGACAGATTGGTTACGATATCCAAAATAATTCTACAAGCCATTTGTTTGCAGTATGAACTTAGCAATATTTCGGGCATTCTGACAGTTTTCTGAACAATAGAGTTTTATGACTTTATAGCTTGTGCTAACTTGCTTTACTGCATCCATTAGAGTGGCACATGTAGGCCTCCTATCTTACAGAAGTAATGTAGGCCTCCTATCCTACAGAAGTACATAGAGTTTATGACTTTATAGCTTGTGCTAACTTGCTTTACTGCATCCATTAGAGTGGCACATGTAGGCCTCCTAATCTTACAGAAGTAATGATGGATGCTAAATTTCCTAAATGTGTCTTCTGTTATGTAAATAACTCATCAGAAAACAAGGCCTAGTCCAAGTAGCCATAGCCAAGCCCAAAAGCCAGGCTTGGCATGCATTCCACTCTTATGTCAGTGACAACAGCCCGTTTGTCTTCTCTTGCCGATTTGATTCCTTTCATCTGCTCTTACGTGCTCAGATTGTGAAATGTTCAAATGTGGATAATGACTCCAAATAGTCTAGTAAAGTCATATGTTTTATCTTTTGTTTGCAAAGTTGGCTGAGCATGCGTTTTTCTACGATCGCTAGCTTTTTTAGTACTAAGCTTTCTCCTATATACTGTAGTTATTATTGGGAAACTATACAGGAAAGTCCTGCAAGCTAATTATTTTTATTCATTTGTCTTACACTATAGCTTGTCTCTTAGCATCGAAGCTAACAAACGGATAAATAAACGTTCTAATTGCTTAAGCAAGATGTGGTGAAACTTTGGTACCTAGTCATGTCATGTGGTGAAAAATTTTCTTTCCTGAGATTTGCAAAGTTGAAATATTTATTTCAAGCACAACGTGAGAATCACTCCTGAAAGAAGTTTGTTCATGATCTAGAGCAGTTAAAGACGCCCCTATACATACGTAGTGCTAACTGCTGCTGAGATAAGATAGTTCTAAACTAATCACCACTTGGAGAAAATGGCATCACGAATCTAGCATTATCTCCTTGTATTTGTTGTAGAGTGGCTACATTAACGGATCATTCAGATCCGCTTCCTTCCCTCCCACAGCAGATAAGGCGTCGAGAAGATATAGAAGACCGTATCTCTTTTCGCACAATCACACTATAGAAGAAGACAATAAACACAGATATAGGGGTGTCGGCGAAACGGGACTGGGGGTATCACAGTCGCCGGGGACGCGTGGGTCCTCGGCCACGTCAGTTCCCCGGGGCCACGTCCTGCACGACTGGCGGCCGGCCGGAGGCGGCGCGTCCGGGCACGGGCGACACGCGCCCGGACGCGGGGGGCCGCTCCCGGGCGACACGCGCCCGGGGCCGGAGGCGGCGCGTCCGGGCACGGGCCCCGGGCGCGTGTCACCCGGGAGCGGCCCCCCGCGCCCGGGAGCGCCGCCTCCGGCCCCGGGCACGTGTCGCCCGTGCCCGGACGCGCCGCCTCCGGCCCGCCGCGTGTCGCCCGGGAGCGCCCCCCCGGGCCCGGGGCGCGTGTCACCCGGGAGCGGCCCCCGCGCCCGGGAGCGCCGCCTCCGGCCCGCCACGGTGTCGCCCGGGAGCGGCCCCCGGGCCCGGACGCGCCGCCTCGGCCCGGGCGCGTGTGTCGCCCGTGCCCTGACGCGCCACCTCCGGGCGTGTGTTGCCCGGGTCAGACGACCGGACCGGCCGCCCGCAGCACGCGGCCAAGGGCTCCTCCAGGCACGGCGCAGCAGGCGGCTGCGGGCATGCGCGTGCTCCAGCCGCCCATAGCAGCAGCGGCTCCGGCGTAGGACTCCGCAGGCAGACATGTGCACAGGAGAACTCACCAGAAAAGCTCTCTCTCCGTATTCTGGCACTGTGGACTCCCCTCGCCTATAAAGGAGGATCCATGCCACATTTAGAAGAGGACCCGGGCTCGGACTCTGACTTAACCCCGGGCTCTCCGACTCTAGCTCACTCTCAGACCTACTGTTCTTCTTCCTCAGCGCCGGCAAGCTGCCTGAGCTCACCTTGTAAACACCAAGTCACATTCATCCACCTGATAAGCCAAAAACACACACAGGAGTAGGGTATTACGCTCCGGCGGCCCGAACCTGTATAAATCCTCTCGCCTCCTTTGTGCGCCTCTGTTCATCGCCTTCCCCAACGCCCCGCGCAGTTACCGCGCGTCGGACGGTCCGGACACGGTTCGGACGGTCCAGATCCATCTGCTTCACCACGGTTCGGACGGTCCGGACCTGCTTCGGACGGTCCGAACCCCGCAACTTCTTCTACGTCTTCTTCGCGTATCTTTCTTCTACACCGGACGCCTCGTACACCTGAGAACTACTCCCCTGGCCGAATCTCAAAAGGGGGGTCTCCCGACTTCCCGCCGTCGAGGTTTCGTCCTCCGACAAGGGGTGTTGTTCTTTCTTTATTAATTAATGATCAATGTGTACAATGAAAACAGTCATGCCTCTCTATTTATAGGTAGAGGAGGCTAGAGATAAGAACCATCTTCTGGGAGTTCATCGTCCAGGAGGAATTTGAGAACAGGAGTCCGCCAATCTTGACATATGTGCAGCACCTCGTCTGTCGCCGGGGTAGGTTCGCCTCCCGACTGCTCCGGTACTGGTTTCTTCTTAACTAATGCCTCCATAAATTGCTCGACAAAGATCCCTGTCGGGACTGCTTCTCGCTTGGATCCCATATTTGCCAATTCATTTGAGTTTTTCACCGGTATGGGACGTCAATACGATGCCGGCCCCGGCACCGCCGATCTGTAAAGAACCATCGAAGTACATCGTCCAGTACTCTAGCTTTGTTGTTGATGTAGGCATTTGAACTTCTGTCCACTCGGCCATGAAGTCGACTAGAGCTTGTGATTTGATAGCTGTCCGTGGCTGAAAGGTGATGTCAAACGCCATCAACTCAAGCGCCCATTTAGCAATTCGGCCGGTGGCCTCGCGATTGTGCAGGACGTCCCCGAGTGGATACGATGTGACTACCGTGATTTGATGTGCTTGGAAATAATACACCAGCTTCCGGACAGTGATGAGTAGGCCTTACAACAGCTTCTTGACCTACGGATATCTCATCTTCGAGTCGGCAAGGACCTCGCTGACAAAGTAGACTGGCCGTTGAATCTTCTGTATGTGACCCTGTTCGGATCGCTCGACCACCAGCACCGTGCTGACTACCTAAGTAGTTGCCACCAGATACAACATTAATGGTTCTTGAGGCATTGGTGACGCCAATACGAGTGGTGATGTGAGGAATTTTTTGAAGTCTTCGAAGGCTTGTTGGGCTTTGGGAGTCCATTGAAAATTGTCTACTTTCTTTAATAGCTTGAAAAAGGGCATGCCCCGTTCGCCCAGTCGAGAAATAAACCGGCTGAGTGCCGCCATGCAGTCTATCAGCTTCTGGACGTCTTTCTGGCTAGTCAGGGGTGCCATGTTCATGATTACGTTGACTTTCTCCGAGTTGGCCTCAATGCCGCGATGCGAGATGATGAAGCCGAGTAACTTGCCGGATGGCACACCAAAGGCGCACTTTTCCGGGTTCAACTTTATCTTGAATCTTCGAAGATTTTGGAAGATTTCTTCCAGGTCAGCGATAAGGTCTTCTTTGGACTTGGTCTTGATTACCACATCATCGACGTAGCCTTCCACGTTGCGCCTGATCTGAGTGTGCAGACACCGCTGAATTGCGCATTGATACGTTGCTCCAGCGTTTTTCAAACTTTGGACTTGGTCTTGATTACCACATCATCGACGTAGCCTTCCACGTTGCGCATGATCTGAGTGTGCAGACACCGCTGAATTGCGCATTGATACGTTGCTCCAGCGTTTTTCAAACTGAACGGCATAGTGATGTAGCAGTACGCTCCAAATGGCGTGATGAAAGACGTCTTTAAATAGTCCTCCTCCTTCAGGCTGATTTGGTGGTATCCCGAGTAACAGTCGAGAAAACTGAGAAGTTCGCACCCTGTAGTCAAATCCACCACCTGATCTATTCTTGGTAGACCAAATGGATCCTTGGGGCACGCCTTGTTGAGATCGGTGTAGTCAACGCACATGCGCCATTTACCGTTCTTCTTTCGGACCAGGACTGGATTTGCCAGCCAATCCGGGTGATAGACCTCTTTGATGAACCCGACTGTGAGAAGTTTGGTTATCTCCTCCCGAATAGCATCTTTTCGGTCCTGAGCGAAGCGCCGCAACAGTTGCTTGACTGGCTTGGTGTCTGTCTTCACGTTGAGGGCGTGCTCGATCACTTCCCTTGGTACGCCCGGCATGTCGGACGGTTTCCACGCAAAGATATCCTCGTTGGCTTGGAGGAAGGTGACGAGTGTGTCTTCCTATTTGGGGTCGAGTCCGGTCCCAACTAGAGCAGTCTTGGAGGGATTGGAAAAGTCCAGGGGGATCTTCTTCGTGTCAGAGTCGGCTGAAATTCCCGACTTCGCTGCTTTTTTCGCCGAAACTTGGTTATTCTAGACTTTAGTTGTGATGGCTTGCCGAATGTTGTGGTGTCCGACTGCCGCCTCTTGTGATTGAGCCAGTTCGCAGCTCTCCTTGTCACAGGTGAAGGCTTGCTTGACATCGCTGCGGAGGGAGAGGACTCCTGCTGGCCTTGACATTTTGAGCACCATGTAGGTATAGTGCGGTATCGCCATGAATTTGGCGAGCGCCGGCCGTCCGAGTATCGCGTGGTACGCAGTCTCGAAGTCGGCGACCTCGAAGCAGATGTTTTCTGTGCGGAAGTTATCCCGCATACCGAAGGTGACCGGCAAGGTTATCTGCCCGAGTGGTGTTGAAGACAGGCCGGGAATTATCCCATTGAAGGGCGCCGTACTCGGCCACAGATCTAAATGGGGAATCTTCATCTCGTCCAGGGTCTTGGCGAAGAGGATATTGAGCGCGTTGCCTCCGTCTATAAGAATCTTCTTCAACTTGATGTTCTTAACGACCGGGTCCAGGACAAGTGGGTAGCGTCCCGGGTGTGAAACCCGATCTGGATGATCTGCGCAGGTGAACGTGATGGACGTCTCTGACCAACGCAAATATTGGGGGCGTCTGCTGTAGAGATTGCGCTGATGTCGCATGCTGTTAGCTTCTGCTTCCGTTTGGACTCATACGCGGACGGCCCTCTGAAGATGTGGTTGAGCTCGGCCTGGGGATCTTGAAAATCGTCTGCCGGATCCTGATCTAGCTTGTCTTTGTCCTTGTCGGCGCTAGATGATGAAGCCTGCTCGGAAACAAAATTCTTGAGCATGAAGCAGTCTTTGACCGCGTGCTTGCCTTTGGGTGGAAGGGGCATGGCCCGTTCATGACTTTTTGGTAGTCATTGTTCCTTGGGGCCGCGACCGAGTGCACTCCATGTTGGCCACCTCATTGTCCGACTTCCGCTTGCAGTTGCTGGACTTGTTCTGTGATAGCTCGTTGTCGGCTTTTGCCTCCTGGTCTTTTTGCCGGGGCTCTTTCTTCTCGTTGAGGCCTCTGCGATTGCCTCGGCCGAGTCGGCGTATTTGTTTGCCATATCAAAGAGAGCCCTGACAATGGCTGGAGGCTTTTGAGTGAATTTTGCGATGAACGGGGCGTCCTTTACTCCCTTGCGGAAGGCGGCGATGATGACCTCGTCCTTGATTATTGGGATTTGGTTGCGCTTCTCAGAGAACCTCTTGATAAATTCGCGCAGAGACTCATTCTTCCTCTGGTGCAATTGGTATAGATCGTGCTCGGAAGACGGCCTCTCGTAGGTCCCCTGAAAATTAGTGATGAACCGCTCCCTGAGTTCTCCCTAGGAACCGATCGATTGCCTTGGGAGCCCGGTTAGCCATGTCCTCGCTGAGTCGGCCAGGGCGACCAGGAGGTAGTTAGCCATGGCTTTGTGGTCACCTCCAACAGCTCGGATTGCCAGAGTATATACAGTGAGCCAGGATTCGGGGTTGGTTTTGCCGTCGTATTTCTCGATCCCCGTAGGCTTGAAGCTTGACGGCCAATCGACGTCCTGTAGCTCGTGGGTGAAAGCTGGAACGCCTTCATCTTCGTGAGGGCTCCAGCTCCGACCGCGGCGGTTAAACCGCTCGTGGTGAAGACCAAAACGCTCGTGCTCGTCCTCCATTCGGCGGCGCTCGTTCTCTTCGCGTTCGTGGCGCCGAGCGTTGATGTTGTGGTGGAGGTCGCGTTGTAGGCAGACTCGGAGGTCTTGGTTCAGCCTGCGGTCATTCTGGTGACGCCGCCGATCGTTGTTATTGGTGTTGCCGAGTGATGTTTGCCGCGACTCCTCGTGTGGCTGACTTGAGCCAGCCGCCTGGCGTCATGCTGATGTAGATGAGTCTGCTGCCGGAGAACCCGACCAGTTGGTCAGTACAGGTGTGTCGCTTGACTGCTGGTGTTGCTGACAGGCAGCAACTGTATTCATCGCCTTGATCCTAGCGATAGTCGGGGTGGCCTGGTGATCAGGCCCGAGCTGGAGTGTGTCCAGCAGGGTTACAGCGGCTACGACGTTCTGTTGTGGCGTGACGAAGACGTCGTGGTCGCCGACTTTGGTCTGGAGGATCTGTTACTGAGCGGTTCGCCCAGCCTTGCGTAGATCGTCGTTGCGAGCCTCGCGGTCAGCTTCCTCCTATTACCGTAGTCGGCGTGCCTCCTCTTGTTGCTCCTCTTGTAGTCGGCGATGATAAGGACATCACTCCTTTGAATGCACCCGCTGATCCTCCAACCGTTATGCAAGGTCCAATGACCCGAGCTCGAATACGACAATTAAATCTAGAGGTGAGCTCGTTCTTAAGCGATCATTTTCATAGTTTTGAGAATAGATTGCTACCTAATGATGTTATTTTGCTTAGGAACATTGGAGAGGATCATGAAGCACTTGGAGAGAGGTGTGGAGGCGGAGAAGACCAGCAAGGACACCCAAGACAAGCCGGAGGCCCAGTCCAACTCGAGTTCGAGTCTGCCTCGGACTTCAGGAACAGCCTGCAGTAAAACGGACGCCCAGGACGCATACGGACTCCGTTTTCGACGATCCACATATGCATGGAAAGATAATTTTATAAGCTAACCAATGGCTTTGGTTTGACATCCAAATTCCACCGGAGTCAACGGAAATCGTCGAAACAAGTCAGCGTCCAGAATCTGCCAGGGTACCGTCTTTTGGCCCGTTGGGCCGTGTATCGTCTTAGAGCCTGTTAGAGGGCGCGTCTAGGGGGTGTGACGACCCTTACACTATATATTCAGTAGCCGCCGCCCACGTTAGGTTTTGGGTTTTGCTTTAGATCAATCTGTATTAGAACAGTCGCCGTCATCGGTTGTGAAACCCCAACTTCGAGTGCTTAATCATTCATCTGCAATTGTCACTTTAATTGAGTTGCGTACTTTCGGGTTCTTGCTTGTGTTCTTCGTTTCGCAGGCAGGGATTAGCCTTCTTGGCGAGGTCAATCGGATTTGTGACACGGTTGATAACCAGAGGAATCGTGGTGCTAAGGTTGCAGGAATCGGATCTTCTGATCTGAAGCCGGATCGGTGTGTCGCGTTCCACCAAAAACGAAAGCTATCTATCTGACGGAAGATTAGGAACCCCGTACCTCATCAGGCGTACCTCTGGTGGAGGGGTTGAAGCCATGAAGACCTCTCGGGGCAGAAGGAAACTCGGCAGACTAGAGTCCGAACTGGTGTTCAAACTGTTGTCAGACTAGAGTCGGAGTCCAAGTAGTTCATCAGAGTAAGAACGACTCCGACCTCCCTAGATCCAATCTGAAACGGCCCTGGGCTGTGTCGAAACTAAATTGCAGGGGATCGGGTCTGCGGCGTTGCTGAGCCCGTGCAGGAGATTGACGATCTCTCGCCTTCCTAGCCCGACCCGGGCTGGCTCAACGCCTAGCGCCAGTCAGACGCCGAAGGAGAGAGTTGTCCCAAGGCTTAACGAAGTAGAAGCTTGCCGCAGTAGATCGGTGACGGTGACTGCGACGTCTTGTGGGTCAACTGGCGCAGAGTCGGCTGGTTCCTCGGCCGGTTGAATTGGGTCTGCGTCGGCCAAGGTGAGGTTGTCGAACCTGTCGGCGACGAAGTCGAGGCTTCCAAACGAAATTGTGTCTCCGGGGGAGAATTTGTCGCCGTCGACTCCTGTTGTTGGATCCATCGAGGTTGTTAATGTAGATCTCGCCGAAGGCCCCTACTTGGCGCGCCAACTGTCGATGTTTTACACCGGCAATATGATTATAGGGCTACTCAGCGGATCGAAACTCGGTGGATTGCAAAGGAACACAAGGAAATTTTATACTGGTTCAAGCCCTCGATGTAAGGTAATACTCTACGTCCAGTTGTGGTGTTATTCTTTTGAGGATTTGTGTCTACTTCTATGAGCTTGTGCCCTCAGGGGGCGCCTTGCCGCCCCTTATATACTAGGGGACAGGAGTACAAGGTAGGAGTCCCAGCCGAATACGGCCAAGGGATCTCCTCTTAAAGATACAATCTACCCGATTAGGACTGTATATTCCTTATTGTACAAGACAAAGTCTGTCGGGTGCTACTATATCTCTAATTACAAGTCTTGGCCCATCCTTTATCCGAGTGGCCCATATGCTTATGATAAGGTACCCAGGGCCCATGGCCTCCACACCACTAAACACAAATTGATGTAATTTCTGGTAAATTAAGGGTTCAAATTATAAATATGACATGAACAGTGAACTATCAGCGTAAAAATCAACCTTTCCAGGGACTTAAACGCAAATTGTCAATAAAACCGAATTTAATCAAACTGAAAACGCCGTCGGGTCGCGATCTTATTGGGTTGCGCGCAGAAAACATGGTCCAAATGCCAAATAGACCGAATTCCAAATTCAAGCCCCATCTATGGTTTCGGATTTTTATTAATTTGTGTGTGGGCCGGTCGGTGCTGTTGGGCTAAAAACGGTCGGGCGGTGCCGGCCTGCCTAAATGACCGAGAGAGGGAAAAGGAGAAAATAGGGTTTCCCCTATCCCCACCGGCACCCACGGCGGCGCCCATCACCCAGCGCGCCGGCTGGACAGGCACGATTGTGGCGATGAAGGACGCCGACTGTCGGTGGCAGTGGAGATAGAGACGGCGCACAGAGAGGAGGCCGGCTAGCGACCCATCGACTGCCCGGTTGCAAGACGGCGGAAGCGGCTTCGCTCCCATGCGGCAATCGGTGCGGCGGTGGCTTGGCGTTGTGCGGCGGAGCTCCGTCACGACCCACACATCCTCAAGACGGCGGCGAGGCAGAGTTCAACGTCGACAACCGAAGCTCCAGTGACGACGGCCGATTCGCATCCAACCACGGCGTCCCGGCGGATCCCAATCCAAGGTCGGCGGCCATTCGTCCCATCGACCTCCCACCACGGCTCCAAGACGCGTCGGTGAGAAATTGACGGTGGTGGCTACCCGTCCTTGGTATCAGGTCCTGCAGCGGCGGCGTCATGAAGGTATTCCGGCCATGGTGTCCCGACGAAGTCTCGATCCTCTAGCGGCGGCCGGTCGTCCCATCGTCCTCCTACCACGGCTCAACGGCGGTGGTTGCCCTGCCTCGGCATCAAAAAACCAGCGGCGGCAACAACGTAGGTTTGGGGTTTCCTCCAATGATGGCGGTCTCTAGCAACGGCACCGGCAGCAAGGGCCGATGGTGCTTCCAACAGCGACAGCGAGCAGCAGCCACATATGTAGATCAATCTAGCAGCGCAGGCGATTCCACGGCGGCAGTGGCGGTGGCTCCCAGCGTGACATCTATCGGAGAGAGAGAGAACAAAGAGATGTGGGGGAAACGAGAGGAAGATGACCGGTTCGGCCCAGCCGAACTGGGTTCGTTTCCAAAACAGAGAAAAATCGATCAATTACAATTTATTGCACACGGTTTTACTCCGGTTTTCTCTGGTTATCAACAAATGCAATTGTAGAATAAAAGAACAAAATAAATCTACTGCTAATAACAGATCTACTACAAAACATGCATCTAAAAAACCAAAGAACAAGCATCCACCAGTCTAAAATCAATCTACAAATTAATAAACAACCAATTTTGTTACCGTAGATTGATTGGCGCGAGAGGATTCGACGTCAGCCCAGCCGGTAGAGCTGCTGATAACGTGTTGTAGAACAGCTACATCGATGAATCGCCCAGATCTACATGTAGAAGACCGTATCCCTTCCTGCAGAATCACACCACAGAAGAAGACAATGAACACAGGAGACAGATATAGGGGTATTGCTCTCTCTTTATTAATCAATGATCAACGTGTACGATGAAGGCATCACTGTCCCTCTATTTATAGGTAGAGAAGGCTAGAAATAAGAACCATAAATTTATCTCTAACTAATTCGAATCCGAATCGATAAAAAAAGAATTTTATCTCATAAGGATTCATAGTGTATTTACCACTGGAAACGAATTATAAACAAGAACACCACTACACCACTCGAGGAATTCGCTTTCCCTACGCTGCATGGTACACATCGAACTCAACTCGGTTCAGCTGCATACCTGGAATCTGGATGGCGAGCCGGAACAAGTGAACAGCCGGCCGGCTAGATACATTGAACACCGAGCCGAACGATCCGTTTGTCTCGTAGCAAAACTTCCCTATCTCTCGCAACAGGGACGGCGTCGCGACACGGCACGAAAACGACGCACCGCGCCGCGACCGCGAGAGAGACCAATTGGGCGACGTCCCAAGCGGCAGCGCACGTACATGTAGAAGCAAAGCGGTGCGCTCCGGGGGCGCGCGTAGCGCCAACTGAACCGGGCGGCAGCCGGCCGTGGCCGGCAAGGCGGGAAGGCGCGGCACGTGTCCCGCGGGTGGATCCGTGGCAGGCAGTGGCATCCGCACCCGAGCGCCACCCCACCCCTGCATGTGGCCGCCTCGTGCGTATCCTCCCAACCACCACGACGAAAATGCTTGCCGGCTAATGCCATGCCGATTACCGTTATATTCCGCTTCGGACGAGGCTCCCACTTGCGGTTGCAGGCAGCCGGACGTGCGTGCGTGCGTAGCAACCTAACTCACTCGCTCGGCGGGATGGGCAAGGCGCGATCGATGTGCGCGTCTATCCGTCACAGAAGGCGAGGAAAACGCCTGAAAATGCCCACCTTTCACTGTTCTTTTGTCGTTGGAATCACGTCGCCAACCACTTCGGAAACGGCACGGCGGCCTTGCATGACGAACACGCGACGCAATTTGGAGGGTAGAATAAGAGGCTCCTTTGAACAGTTAAGCCACTCCCATTGATCATCCAGGCTATGTACTAAACCTCCAATCCAAATTACTCCAAGGAGAGAACTAAAAAAGCAAAAGGAAATTGTAAAAAGAGAGGAAAAGGAAAAGAAAGAGGTGATCATCAGGAGCACGGCGCGGTGGCCGCCAGGCCGAGCTCGCGCCTGCGGCCGAACACGACGGCGCACTCCGGGAGCTCGCCGAGCCCCGCGAACAGCGCGTCATCCCCTTGCAGCTCGCGCTCCCACTCCTCCGGCGGCAGGAGCGGCGCGTACGACCGGTGCCATGTCGGGTGGTACTGGTCGATCCATCCGAAGTCGAAGTTTTCATCCTCCTCTTCGACCACCGCCGGCGCCACCGTTGTGACCGCCGCCGCCTCAACCACAACCTTCTGCTCCTCCTCCTCCGCTTCACAACCGGCTCAGGCTCCGGCTCCGGCTCTGGTACCTCCAGCTCCGCCGACGCTGACGACTCGTGCTCCGCTGGCTCGGGCTGCTGCCCGTCAGCCGCCGGCTCAGGCTTTGGCGCCGTCGCCCGGGGAGACGACTTGCTCGCGTGGCAGCTGCTCTTCGGCTGCGGCCACGGGTGGTTGTGTTCGAAGGAGTAGGTGACGAGCAGCACGGTGGGGTCGGCGCGGCAGCGCTCCACCTGCTTCCTCGCCGGGCATCCCTTGGAGCTACTGCACCGGTAGTACCCCCTGAGCATAGACACACACGAGCAAACCAAATTAAATCATGCCACTTAATTTAACAGTTTTAAGTGTTCTAATTACAGTGTTTAATCAATCAGCACGGCAACTAATTAGGCTCAAGCACATTAACTAAACTGTGTACAAGCAGTTAACTAATTACCTTGGGTAGGGAGAGCCCTTGATGGGCTTCTGGCCGTACTTGCGCCAGGCCCACGAGTCCGACGGCGGCGGCCCCTCCCCGGCGCCCTTCGGCCGGTCGCCGCACTCCGCGATCGGCACGGACACCACCCGCTTCTCCACTGACCTCCGGCTGCTCAAATCAAACAAACACCAATCAATCCTCTATTCCTAACTAGGGCATCATCAATCGCAGACCGCGCCATGGGCATATATCTATCCGTACCTGCGCTTCGCGGCAGGCGGCAGCGGGGACGACGGCGACGCCGACGGCGAGGGGAGCTCCCGCTTCTGCCCTCCCCGGGGCGACGATTCCTCGGCGGCCCCCTGCTCGTCGACGGACTCCGCCCGCGGCGAGTCCGTGCCGGCGCTGCAGTACCCATCCTCGGCCGACGTCGACCGATCCATCACCTCCTCCTCTCCTCCAGCCATCACCACCACCACCACTCCCAGGGCACACCCCAACTCCGGATAAAAAGCCCAAAGCGAGAAAAACTAACCAACGCTTTCCCAAAGAATATATATAATCTCTGTGCCCCTCTTTGTGGCTTCGGTGATGATCACTCCCCCCACCCACAAACTACCACCAGGCAGCAACGCAGTGTCGCGCACGGATGAGGAAAAAAAGAGCGGAGAGAGAGAGAGGAAGAAGGGGAGAAGGGGAGGATCGTGTGCGGCTAATTGGAGCTCATGATGGAGGGGATGGAAATGGTGGCGAACAAACGGATGGGTGCAGCTTTCAATGATCTCCCTTTCTCTCTCCTCCCTTGGCTACATGCGTGTTTGTATATGCGGCAGCGTATGCTGGCTCCTGCTAGTGGATGCCTTTCTTTATGCTCAGCGACGCTGTCACTGGGGCAGCGTAGGAAGATTACTATACTAATCTATACTACACACCGGCGCGGCACATGAATGTGTACGCATGGCGTTGTTTTGTTTGACGTTCTATCAGCCCGTTCAAAGGAGCTTAGCTTATTTTTTTCGTTAGTTATGAGTACGCTTTTTAAACCGCTAAACGATATAATTTTTATAAAAATATTCTATATGAAAGTATCTTAAAAAATTAAATAGATTTATTTTTTAAGTTTTTAATAATTAATATTTAATTAATCATACGCTAATAATATTTTTTATTTACGTATGGTTTATAAACCAAAACAATAAGTTAATTCAAATATCTTTCTTTGCATGCCATGCCACTCGTTGCGCAAACTGGATTGGATCTCTCGCTCGCTCGCTCTCGTAGTTGCGTCTTGGAGGAGGAGATGATGAGCCGGGGACGGAGAGTGACGTTCTGGGGGCAGGCCAGGGCGGGCGATTAATCTAGTGCAGGCTGCGATTGCGACCTCCTCCCTAACCCAATCTGGCCAATCATCGCCGTGCTCTGCGTCCTTCCCCGTGGAAGCACAATACACACCGGCTAGTACATACGAGGGGATACTATACGGATACATGTACTTTAGCGTGATTTAATTACAGACGAACCAGAACCAGTACCACCCGTGATCAATATATATTGTGCGTCTACCTCAACGAGAGAGAGAGAGAGAAGATTATATTGTTTGTTAGAAATCCGTATGGTGCGTTGGATCTCGATCGAACGGCGAGGGTACGCTTCTGCGGGTGTACACGTGAGATAGCCGGCGAAACGAGTATATCAAGCTAGATCGATGATATATATACCTCATGAGTCACTCGCATCTCACATGGGTTCACGCACTACTCCGATCTAAACTACGGCAGTTAAGTTTGTCCATGTGGAGCTCAAGAAGCCGGCCTCCTGGGAGAGGCTACAGGCACAGCCGGTGCAAGTTGGATCGAAGTGCTCCGTATTTTTTTTTCCTCCTCGCAAGCTAGGTGTTCAGCCATCAATGGTCCATGTGCCTCACTTGAAAATAAAAAAACGTAGACGATGGCTTTGTTTGGGTACTTGTTAATTATATTTGTTTCGATCTTATACTAGTATAAATGCTGTCAGTGGCTCATGCACGGTATCTATCTTTATTTACGCAGCTCTGCTTAATTTGATATCTCTGTCTGACACAAATGGTGTTATACATTAATTTTCGCCATGGATATTGTAATGCTAGCTGCCGGTATGATTAACTGAGTACAGCAAGCACGAAAGATGCGGGCATCGATCGATCCATACTAGTACTAGATTTTTTTGGGCCAATTGAGAAGTGGTCCCGGTATTATATGCGAGCAGGAATTTTTTATTTTTTATTTTGGTGAAGGAAAATACGTTCCCACGTGCAGAAATCTCGGCATCACTGATTTGAGATGTTGATTATGATGTGCTCCAATCCAATACCTGTTTCCTTTTGTCCAAACGGGAGGAGCAAATTAAAAGATATCTAGAACGCTATTTTGGCCTCCTTTTCAGGGGGCTCACTCACTCCTGAGCAATAATGCTATTTTGGCGCAGCAAGCTTCTTGAGATGAAGCTGTGATTTAGCTGGAAACATTATATCCTGCAATGAAAATGTCTGTTCTGATTTGCTGCTACTTTGGGCTTTTAGCAGTACTACTAACAGCAGTACATCTTCAGTACTAATTGAGGTAAAAAAACAGATTGGCTTTTCAGTTGGTCAAGCTCATGAGTCGTGAGTTTGGATTCTAGAAGCAGCAGTAGTGCATCTAGCTAAAACTTTTTTAAAAAAGGGATTACGCAGCCTATCCGTGAGCAGGACACGATGTAACCAAACCCTTAATCACCAATCAAGCGCCAAATTGTTTAATTAGCCACTCGAGGCAGACGGTACCTGCTTCACCTTATCATCTTCGATCCGTCACACGGGACCTACTGAAGTACTGATCCGTCTCACAAAACTATTAGTACCCGTAGCATCAAAGTTCCTAGAGTACTACTTTTAACCCAAAGCAAAGCTCCCCCTCGCATTGGTTTCGCCAGCACCAACGTGCCAAGCCTCGTGATTCGTGTTATTAACGGTTAACAAATTTGATTATATATACAGTCTAAGCACTGCCAGTGCTGGCCAGATTAACAATGACATGTGCGAGACGGGAACAGTTCTATCAACAAACGCAACGGCTAATGCAAGCAAGCTATAGCCGGTGCCTATACGAGATGTACTCGTACTAGTATATCTGTATATGCGTAGACCGTTTCTTGCTCCGGATTTCGCGATGGGATTAAAGAGAAAAACGACGACGAATCGGCGAAGAGTATCGATCGACCGGCCGATCGATCCATCGATCTCAATCATTCGCGATAAAATAATTGTTTCGGGAGAGGCTGTCATCCATGGATCAGGACAGCCTCTTTAATTTGCGTCACGGCCTCGAATTATTAGCGCTAGTTTACGATTGATGACCCGTTCTTCTCCTCCTCGCTGATCAGGAGGAGACGTCTAAAGAATAATATCTCCTCTTGCTGAACTACGCAGCTTTGACAAACGGCCTGTGGCGTTGAAACGATGCATCCTTAGATCTGAAGCTACAGCCTACGGCGCACATGTACGTGAAAAAGAGGTTGACATGATAGTGATCAAGCTGGAAGTTTTGTAGCGATCGATCCATCCCCTCGTAGTCAGCGGCCTCGCGCTGCCATTGCCAGGACAAATTCAGCGAACTCTAATGATTTGCCGTCCCCCGAAAGCGGAGAAGTCGCCGATACGACGCTCAAGTTGATGACAAAACTCGCACCGCCCGCAAAGGTGACAGCCGAAGGAGCAAGCCCGCCCGCCACTGTAGCTTGCAGCGCGTGCGCGTAATAAGAGTGTAGGGACCGAAGCTTCGGCTGCAGGCGCGGACAAAAAGGGCCAGGATTTCACATCACCGCGCGGTGTTCCAGGACGAGAGATCGATCGACACCGAGTCGCGAGGCCGCACGGCACTTGCGATAGTTGCGAGACGGGTGGATCCGTCGTGGATGAGGAGGAAGCTTCGCGCACGCGTGCTGGGTTCCGTACGCGGGAGCGCGTCACCCAGCCGTCACCCTCGCGGCGCCGGTCCGGGGCCGGGGCCGGTTTGTATCGTAGCGGCCGATATTTTTTTCTGCACCGCTTTTCTCCAGTTGAAACGAGGAATTATGCGCCATGGATTGCTTTTAAAAAAGGAGGAACCGAGGAAATATCAGGCTCTGTTGCTTGCTAGCTTCAGTTACCTGAGCTTGGGAGCCTGGAATACCTGCCTGCCAAAACTGAAAGGACATGCATGCACGATATTGCCTGCTCCTTTTTTTAATTTGACGTTGCCTGGCTGGCGTAATGTTATCAGTGTTATGAAATAGGAGGAAGAAGTCATCTTATCCGGCTCCTCGTTGTTCCGATGAGCGGCGCGATAATTGACTTTTTTGTTGTGACACGAAGAATAAAAAAATGCATGTTCAAGTCCGTTGGAAGCAATTCCTTACTCTTCTTTTTGAGAAAAAAAAACGTTCATGTCTGCAGAATGTGTGCGTGCTTGATGTTGAGTGGTAGAGCACAAAGCGGAGATCAAAGCAGCCCATGGTTGTCTGCCTGAAACTGAATGGGTATGTGTATTGCACTTGGAAATGAGAGAGAATAATATCGTGCAGCTCCCGACATGCTTCTTTTTGCTTGTTCAGGGTCCAGTTGGTCTCCCATTATATAACTTGGATGATGCGGATCAGTTGATCACGCATCTTTTGTGACGTTATCCATGCAGTACAATACTTGAGTACTTGACAAATCCCTTCATTTCTACGAGTTGAGTTCCTAACATCTCACCATCTATATGATGGAAGAAGCTACAAACGGAAGGAGCAATCAGCAACTGGGAAGTGTCTATTGCTTGCCAACTGCATGAGAAACACTGTGGAAAAAAACAACACAGAATGAGAACTCTTGGGCTCTTAGGCCGTTTTCCAGAAAAGAAACTTTTGGGCCTTAACTACATAGGCCTTTGCACCCATGGGTTGACGACCTTTGGGCTTTGGGTTCTCCGTGCCACCATGCGTGCGGGGTGAGGGTTGGTTGATTGGGAATTTTTTTGATTTTTAGATTTATTTATTAAAAGATTTGCAAAAATAGATTTTTGTTTCAAAAAATTGCAAAAATAGACTCCCGCCGCCCTCTGGGAGGGCGATTTTTAAAAATCGCCCTCCCAGAGGGCGATTTTATGACGTGGCTGACGGCCGTTGGCCCCCCCGCCGACGGCCGTCAGCCATTTTGCAGGCGGCCCCGGTCTCCAAAATACCCGTCAGAGGGCGCCCAAAACCGCCCTCTCAGAGGGCGGCAAGGGGGCCGCTGCAAAATGTTGGCCCAAAAACCGCCCTCTGAAAGGGCGGTTTTTGGCTCCCGGGGGCCGCTGCAAAGTCGCCCATTTGCAGGGTGGTTTTTTGCAGGCGCCCCCTTGCCGCCCTATGGGAGGGCGGTTTTTATCCCCGGGTATAAAACCCCCTCCCAGACTCAAAAAAGTCATAAAATTCACTCAAATTAGAAAAAAAAAAGGAGAGAGCTGAGAGGGCGAAAGCAGCGAAGCTCTGCCCGTTTGCTGATTTGCCTGCAGGTAAAATCCATTGTCCTTTGCAATTTCTATTTGTATGTAAGAATTAATGTAGTAATGTACTAGTTACGTGTATAGTACTATATAGATCTGTAGTTTTTAGTTAATCTGTTAGATGACTTATTTTTTGTACAGATGTTACTTGTAAAATCTGGAATACACGGTTTTAGATGTTAGGAGGATGTTGTACCTAGTTTAACTGTATTTTCATTTCAACAGATATGTCAAATAAGTGTATTTCAGAGTTATTTCACGGGCAAGGGAATGTGAGATATGGTCCAGACGGTGTAGATCTGTCGGAGTTTAGTTCAACGGCTAAGGGTATTGATAGGCCAGCTGAGAGAAGTTTTGGATTCAGTATACAACTGGCTGATGCGAGGGTTTCGACTGGACCCTCAGCTCAGCGGAATAACCTTGTATGTAGTAGTCAGTCGTGTAGTTGAAGGTTTTTTTTTTGGGAACTGATGCAGTGGATTGCACTGCCACTTGGAGATGGTATGTGGAGAATGCATTTCAACGTGGCTGGCCACTGGGCATACTTGTGTCCATATATGAGAAAGATAACAACGCTGGTGCAATGCCCGTACAAGATGATGAGGGTCAAGTACGGCGGGAGGTGATAGTGAAACAATAGGAATGAAGGGAATTTGAAGGAGGGAATGAAGAAGATAGACAGGCAACAGGTGTGGCAATGAGGGAGAAACATTTATCGACACGATCGTCCAAGAAATGGCTAGAGAAGATTATGAAAATGAGCATGCAGAGTATGATGACTCGTCTGATGAGGACAACGTGATGCCTGCAGAATGGAGCAACGAGGACTTCTCTGCGCTTACTATCTCCGAGCGGCATCATGTGCCGTGGGAGTACAAGCAGAAATGAGGTCATTCAGGGGGCTAAGTACGCATATGTAGAAGATTTAAAGGAGGCAGTCAAACAATGGAAGGTGTCACTACAAGAGGAGTTCTCGGTCGTGAAGTCAAACAAATCAGTGTTGAAGTGAAGTGCATGAAGGATGGGTGTCCATGGCGGGTGCACGCATTCAAGGGGTATATGGAAAGATTATTGGCAATTTCAATCGTGACGGAGCATTCATGTTACTTGACAGGTGTTGAACAAATATCATAGAAAACATGAACCTCTGCATTTGTTTGCAACAGAGATGTACTCTCATATTGTCAAAACAACCTGGGGTATGAACCAAGGTCAATTGTTAGGCATATTGAAGAGAAATTCAAATATACAATTAGCTATGATAAGGCTTGGAGGGCAAAACAGAAGGTTGTAGAGATGACGGTTTGGCACATTGAAGCATCTTATGATAATTTGCCTCGTCTCTTAGGCTGTATTCTTCAGGAAATCCGGAGACGTGCTATGACCTGAAAGCCTTTCCATCAATTGACCATGGTAATAAAAGCGTGTTGCACGTGTATTCTTTGCACTAGGTGCTTGCATTCAGGCATTTTATCCATTGTGCGTCTATCCTCTGCATCGATGGGACATTTCTGACTGGAAAAATATAGAGGACAGCTATTAACAGCAATTGGAGTTGATGGAAAACAACCAAGTTCTAACCGGTGGCTTTCGCTTTGTTGAGAGTGAGAACACTGATAGCTGGTATTGGTTCCTAGAAAGGGTTAAGACAGCAGTTGTACGGATGAGACCAGATGTATGCCTCATAATGACCGTAACTCTGGCTTGCTGCGTGCAATTGAGGAACTGAGAGATGAAAGTGTTGAGAAGGGATACCCACCAAGGTGGTCTGATGTTCAAAGCAGATGGTGCATGCGTCATATGGGTGCTAATTTCTATAACAGTTTAGAAATAAGCACCTTATGGATCTTTTTCAAGAGGCTTTGCGCCCAGAATCAAGAGAAGAAGTTCAATGAGCTTTGGAGAAGGTTGGATGAGCTGACCTCTAACAAACAGATGAGCAGTCCAGGGGCCGACCATTGGAGGGGATGAGGCTCCACAAGCTCTTGAACCTCTATCAAGTGATGGACCTCGTATGAGAAGAAGGCATGCATCCTCAGTTAGAAAATTTTCAGAGTGGATTGAGAATGAGCCAAAGGAGAAATGAGCATTGTTGTATGACAAGGATGGTTCTCGATTTGGCATAATGACCACAAATTTGGCAGAGGTCTATAACTGGGTGATGCGTGGTGTTCGAGGGCTTCCACTTGTTGGAATAGTTGAATTTATCTTGCATGGCACATGCAAGTACTTTAAGAGATCGGTTCAGAGCAGTTGGCCCCTCAATGACGGATAATAATCTTTTCTTTGGAACGCTGCTCACTAAGTACCTGCAAGATAAAAGTAATAAGGCCCGAAGACATCGTGCTCTACCTCAAGGCACACAAGAACACAGATTTGAAATATTGTGTGTCGACAAGGCATGCGCGGAATCTACCGCAAAAGAGTTGTGCAGGAGTGTGTGCTCAAAGAAGACGGGACCTGCAAGTGCTCGTGCCGAAAACTACTCTGCTCCACAGCCATGTTCCATGTGATTGCGCGAGCGGTGAGTGTGGAATCGAAGCACGTTATTTTGTCTCACCTTATTTCAGAAAAGTAGCATCTATAATACCTGGAGTGGAGAGATATACGGTTTCGAGTATAGCGGGGACATTTACTACGGAGAATCCTCAAGCTATCTACATTCCTGACCCAACAAAATTGAGGACTAAAAAAGGTCGCCGCAAGACAAGACGCATCCGTAATGACATGGATGAGTCAGAAGCGGTGGAAGACTTAAACGTTGCTCAAAGTGTGACCAAACAGGTCATACCTATAAGAAATGTCCAAAGGATGCAGCCGGTCCAAGTGCGGCAGAAGCTGGACCGTCGGGTTCAGCCGCTGATGGTAGTCGTCCTACAGGTGAAGGCACAACTTCAAGACGACCCCGTCTTAGACGTTCTCGAACAATTGGTGGTGCTGGGTGTAGTGTAAGTCTATACTTGATCTTTGTTGTAGAATGACATGTATCGTACTGTTGTTTTTTATTGTCATGTAACAATGCTATAAACAATTAAAACTAATTTACGCTAACTCTCTATTTGTATGCAGGTATGGCGTACCCTACACCAAGCTGCTCGACCGGGTCTCGACCAGTCCCACCGGTCTTACTGTCAGCCGTCGAGGTGCCCAGCTAGGCACCTTCCATCCACGGCCTTCACGTCAGCTCCTGCGGATAGACCCCCGGTTCCGTCAGAGGTAAGAGCTGTACGAATATTCATTCACATCATTTGTGCATATCTATGTTTTCCCCGATATTGAATACAGTTCTATATTTGGCAGGTTGTGTGAGGCTAGACTTCTTCCGCTGTGCAGGCTAGTTGAGCCCGCACCGGACGAGAGAGACCCCGCCAGGCGATGGGAAGCTGACCGGTCACTTCTGGCAGCGCTGGTGGATCGCTGGAGACCGGAGACCCACACGTTCCACCTACCGTGTGGCGAGATGACTCCCACACTGCAGGACGTGTCCTACCTGCTGGGACTTCCCCTCGCAGGGGACGCAGTCGGTCCGGTTGACGGGGGGCACGGTTGGGCGCAGGACATATCTGCTCGGTTCGAGGCCGTGCAGCGTCTACCTAGGCTTGGTATGCCGAGGTCGCTACCGCCTTACACCACGGCTGGCCCCTCGCAGGCGTGGGTGCTACAGTTCACCGTAAGTCACAGATTCATTTGCTTCACAATCATCCGACCTATAAAGGAGCAGTGATGCTGACTATGATCTTCCTTTACAGCCTGACAAGCTAGACGACGACGCCGACGAATACTCGGTGCAGCGGAGCATGGAGGCCTACCTATTGTGGTTGTTCGGGTGGGTGATGTTCACCAACAGTCACGGGCACGCGGTGGACAAGGGACTGATCCACTACGCTCGTGCGATCGCCGACAGCGAGGACGGCTACGTACCGCAGTGGAGCTGGGGATCTGCTGTGCTAGCGGCGACATACCGTGCTCTTTGTGACGCGTGCACGAAGACCGATCCAGGTGCGATTCTCGCCGGTTGCCCTCTCCTTCTGCAGCTATGGGCAGCAGAGTGTTTCGCGATAGGCCGTCCTTTCATTCAGCTCTCTGCCTACGAGGGCGGCCCTGGAGGCTTGTACGGGCAGTGGCCCGAGGACCGCCCGACTATGGGACGGTATGGTGTCGCCGTGAGGTACGTAATGTGAAATTCTATGTTTACCACCTATGCACAAACACTGACGTGTAATCTTTTTCTTATTTTGCAGCGTCGTTACGCCCACAACCAGGTTAGGAGGGCCTACTCCGAGTTCGTTATGGAGTTGGACCGCCTGCTGCCCAGCGACGTCGTCTGGGAGCCCTATAGTCCACAGGCCATCGCAGCCCGTGCACCGCTCGGACTCTGTTCTCTTTGCATGCGCGACCAGGCGTACTGGTTGACGAAAGTGCCGTTGGTGTTCGACATCTTCGTCGAGCCCCACTGTCCACAGCGCGTGATGCGACAGTTCGGCCTACGTCAGGTCTTCCCTATGCCATAGAGGTCGTTGTGCCGCGCGATGTGCACCGGTAAGTACAACTGCGATCTTGTTTAGTTCTACCACTCTTTAATGTACTCTAATGCACTCTCTGCAAATAGGTATAATCGTAGGGGACAGGCAGCCGGTGCTCAGTGGTATCCCCGACTGCAGCCGTATGTGGAGGACTGGTTGTTGGCGACGGAGGATGTCGTCGACGAGTTCCGTGCACACACTGAGGAGCATTACCTAGCATACCTCAGGTGGTACCAACCTCGGACCCGCATACGCGTAACGTTCACCCCAGGTGATCCACAGCCACACGTCGCTGCTACGACGGACACGTATCCTACACACCGTGACCAGGACTACTTTCGCGCGGTAAGTCACTTTATCTTTGCACTTTGTCATTCCCTTTCTAGGTAGCCACGGTTCTAACACATAATCAAGTCACATTTGTAATAGGCCGACGCAGCGCGACAGATTCAGGGTGATGTCAACGCGGCGTTCGGACGGTTGGACACTGGGATCGTGCTGACTGCGGACGAGCAGAGGACGACCTTCGGGAGGATTCGTCAGGCGTTGCACACAGTGCTTCGTGCGCTCACTTGTCGCGCGGCTGACGCGGTACCTCCCGTCTATATACCCCAGCAGCAGCAGCCACGGCCAGCAGGAACAGGACGAGGAGCAGGAGTGCGCCCACAGGGTTCCAGTCAGCCATCTGGCCCCTCCAAAGGTAAATTCTACTAATCTTCCGTTCATAATATGTTTCCTTGTATGACATGCACCGTTGTACATCAATATGCTTCCCTGCAGCCTTCGCTACACCGTACCTGCATCCCTCTGGAGCTAGCACGTCGACGCATGGAGTGTACCACACACAACCACACGTGCAGCTGGGCATGACAAGTGCCCCCGGTGCCACCACAGAAGGTCCTTCAGGTTATATCAAAGTTTACTTTTCTCTTGCAAAATTTCGATTTGCAATAATCAATAATTTGGTGTACATTGTTCCACTCTACAGCGCCATCGATGTTTGCTGGCGTGGCTCCTCACGCAGGGCGCACGCGGCAGCGGTTGGGCACCGGGTCCTTTCGAGGGGGACGATTTAGAGGATGAGGACGAGGGCGAGGAGATCCATGAGATACTAGCTGCCTCGCAGCTCGAAGGAGCTCCGCCACCACAGACACAGGACCCACCAGTTGCCACACCCGTGCAGACGACCCGCGCTGGCCGTGCTGTACCACCAGACCGGTTGACGTACTCCCAGGGACAGGTGCGAGCGCAGGGTAGGAAGTCGAAGAGGCCTAGAGGTTACGGTCCGGGCCCGTAGTACTTTGTGTCTGTAATAGTTTGTCTGTTGTATATAACGTTTTATTAATTCTACGTTTCCTGATGAAACCACTTTACTTCGTTTATGCTCATCGATCAAACGACGTATTCCTCACGATCTACGTTTCTGACGAATCTGATAAAAAATATGAATTTTCGAGTGTCAACTTCACGACGAAAGTACATTCCGAGCGGTGACAACTAAACACACATTAACTATCATACAAACCTATTGATATCCAACTAACGATGCAACTACTGTGTGAGGATGGCGCGGCCAGGGAGCGGCGACAGTATGCGCCTAGGAAATAGTGACGGCAGCCGGTAGTCACATAAAAATTGATTTCGAAAATTAATTTTTTTAAATCAATTTTTTACTTTTTTTTCGGAATATTGGTCCGGACTGTCCGGATAGGGTCCGGACGGTCCGGACTATATTAACGCTAAATACCGCCCTCTAGTTGGGCGGCAAGCCAAAAACCGCCCTCCCAGAGGGCGGCAAGGGGGCCGCCTGTAAAATGGCCGGCCCCCGGGCGCATTTTGCAGGCGGCCCCCTTGTCGCCCTCTCAGAGGGCGGTTTTTGGGAGGCCGGGGGCCGCCTGCAAAATGGCTGACGGCCGTCGGTGGGGGGGCCAACGGCCGTCAGCCACGTCATAAAATCGCCCTCTGGGAGGGCGATTTTTAAAAATCGCCCTCCCAGAGGGCGGCGGGAGTCTATTTTTGCAATTTTTTGAAACGAAAATCTATTTTTGCAAATCTTTTAATAAATAAATCTAAAAATCAAAAAAATTCGGTTGATTGGTGGGTGGCTATTTGGCCCCAGCGTTCATCATGTGCGACGGTGCGAGATTGGGCGTGTGAGTTCCGGATGGGCCATATTAGATTGGCCAACCCGCTTTAAGCGTGCTCTCAATTCAGCGGCCCAAAACAAAACAGCACACTTCTGTAAAGAGACCAATCGCAGTCCGAAAGCTCTTGTTTTCTCTTCTACGGTATTTGATACGTGTGTTTGATGTAAGAGGGGTGCACGGTGCACCTGCTCCGTAAGGACGAGGAACTACATTCTAGGCTAGGCCTGTACGGTCATACACATTGTTCACTGAATCACAATGCATAAAAAAGCGAAGCAAGAAACAGTACTAGCCTCCATCCTCCACGGTCCACGCCATGCAAAAACGTGTGCGAGGCGAAGGTTAACACTTTGCACTTTGCAGATCGTTAAGTCGCAGGACATTATCAATTACTCCTATCAGCCAGTCAGAACAGGTCATTCAATCTCGACACAGAAACGTGTCATAACGAGTACAAACGAAAGTGTATCCGCAAAGCGCCTTAAACAAAGCTCTTGCCGTGCCCGCATGTGGAACACGAACCCTTGTGCGAGGGCGGGCATCTGACCTCTCACCTCACGTCCGGCCCGTCGCCATCCGTGGGTTAGCAGCAAACTGTCAAAAACGACGGCGCAGCGCGAGCGATCTATAGCTCGCTCTCCCTGATCCGGCGGACCCACCCCCCACCCCGCGCCACCAACCGCCCGTTCGCTAGTCACTCCGATCCCCCCGCGCCTTGCAGGTTACGCGCCTCGCCGCGGCCATGCCAAACCAAACCAAACCAAATCCCCCGTCACCTTCGCTTCGAAACCCCGCAAAACCTCATGGAAGAAACACCGAACACCTGCCGCGCGCACGCCTCCGCCTCTTCTCTCCTCTCCTCTCCCGTTCCACGGCCGCCCGTCCAACCCTTTGCTTCCATTCTTTCCATCCACCCGCCGATCGACGCGATGCCGACGCCCCAACCGCACCCACCGCCTGCCAATGCCACCTCACCTCGCGCTCTGCGGCTATGGCTATATCACCACGCCTCCAACCTCCGGCACGCTTAGCCTCTCTCTCCCTCCTCTCACATTGTGTGGCTCGCTGTCCTGCCCAGTCGCGTGCTGCTGCTCGCGACGCCCCAGAGCGGTGCCTTTGGGGGGAGGAGGGGGGTGAGTAGCGCGCATCAGGGGAGGGGGGAGCCATGATGGAGTCAGCGGTCCAGCCCTGCGCCGCGTGCGGGGACGACGCGCACGCTGCCTGCCGCGCCTGCAGCTACGCGCTCTGTAAGGCCTGCCTCGACGAGGATGCCGCCGAGGGCCGCACCGCCTGCGCGCGCTGCGGCGGGGAGTACGGTGCACCCGACCCAGGTGCGCCGCGCGTTGCGAGGGGTTACTGTTTTGCCCTATGTGGGTTTTGGTGCGGGATGAAGTAGCAGTCTCTGACGAGGTCGCTCTCTGTTACAGCGCATGGCCAAGGGGGCGCCGTGGAAGAGGAAGTGGAAGACGGCCATGCGCCGGCGGCCGGTGGTCTGCGTGAGCGGGTCACTATGGCCAGCCAACTGAGCGATCACCAGGTGAATTGCCCTCTTCATACACTTGTGCAATTCTGGGTACAACAGCTTGAGCGCTCCGACATTGTTGACAATGTTGTATGGGATTTTGTGGGAACAGGATGAAGGAGGCCATGCCAGGACTATGAGTACCCATGCCAGGACAATTAGCAGTGTGTCTGGAGTTGGAAGTGGTGAGCAACTCAGTTTCGTTGTCTCTCATATTATTTTTCTTGGCATTAGAAACTGAGCACTAAAATTTCTTCACTTATTATGGATTTGAAGAATTGAATGATGAATCTGGGAGGCCCATCTGGAAGAATAGGGTGGAGAGCTGGAAGGAGAAAAAGAAGGAGAAGAAAGCCTCAGCTAAAAAAGCTGCGGCGAAAGCACAAGCCCCTCCTGTGGAAGAACAGATTATGGATGAAAAAGAGTAAGGACCAAGGAACCATTTCATAGATCCATGTGATCCATCAAGATCTTAACCTTTCCAGATTCATACATTGTTGACAGTTACAAATGAAAATTCTTGTGTACATTAAAATATACCTGATTAGACAAAAAAAGCTAAGACCATATAATGAAAAAAACCTTATGGTTTGTCTAACTTTAGAATCTTGCTGTATCTAACTTTTTTTGTATGTACTAGATGCCAGATCATGTGCATTTAGAACTGAACTTGATGTCTTATGCAGACATTATTCATTTAGAACTGAACTTAATCCCTTATGCAGATATTATCTCACCATGTTTAAAATATAAAACATCCTATTGGATTACTGCAGCAAAACCCTTTGGCTAATTTGGAGAGCAGCATATGTAGTCAATCTTAGCACATCATATTTCACACCTCATTAATCAGGTTTCATTTAGATGCAACTCATCTTTTTCTGGTATAACACTATGCCTTCTTAGGACATGAATCCTACATGTTCTTTCTTGTTCCTTCAGTGTATCTAGCCTATTGTGCGACCTTTTTAAATTTGCATCCACTTTCTGGTAATATGCCAGTGAAGCCTCAATTTCAGAAACTCTTGTTTATACTTTATATTATTACTTCAAGTTTTAAATGCTGATTGTTGACGTAATGCTGTAGTGGTGAATTTGTTGTAACACCAAGAAATTTTGCAGTTTGACAGATGCATATGAGCCGCTTTCTCGAATCATTCCTATATCGAAGAACAAGCTCACACCTTATAGGGCAGTCATCATTATGCGTCTGATAGTTCTGGGGCTCTTCTTTCACTACCGTATCACCAACCCTGTTTACAGCGCCTTTGGTCTCTGGATGACATCGGTCATTTGTGAGATCTGGTTTGGTTTCTCCTGGATCTTGGATCAATTCCCGAAGTGGTGTCCTATCAACCGGGAAACTTATGTTGATAGGCTGATTGCACGGTGTGTTTGCTAGAGCCTAATTTATATATATGAAAACTCTATATCAGTAAGCACTGGTACCTAAAAAGCTGCATTGATCTTGTTTGGTTTTAGATATGGAGATGGAGAAGATTCTGGGTTGGCACCTGTAGATTTCTTTGTCAGTACAGTGGATCCATTGAAAGAGCCTCCTCTGATCACTGCAAATACTGTGCTGTCCATTCTTGCCGTGGACTATCCAGTTGAGAAGATTTCGTGTTATGTGTCAGACGATGGTTCGGCTATGCTCACGTTTGAATCACTTGCGGAAACAGCGGAATTTGGTAGGAAATGGGTTCCATTTTGCAAGAAGTACTCCATTGAACCACGTGCCCCTGAGTTCTACTTCTCACAGAAGATTGACTACTTGAAGGACAAGATACACCCATCTTTCGTCAAGGAGCGTCGGGCTATGAAGGTAGATATCAGTTTATATGACAGTGCTGTTTACATTATATTGTACTTTTGGTTATGTTAAAGTAACTGTTGCATTTCGTGCAGAGGGATTATGAAGAATACAAGGTGAGGATAAATGCTTTGGTTGCTAAGGCTCAGAAGACACCTGAGGAAGGCTGGATAATGCAAGATGGGACACCATGGCCTGGGAACAACCCTCGTGACCACCCTGGCATGATCCAGGTAATTCAATTTTCATTACCGAAATATAGAACTTGGACGTACTTGTATTCATACCATGCAACCTTTTACAGTATTTGCAAGTTTGTAATTTGTACCTGAAAATGGGATAGTTTCAGAATAATGGAGTTTAGGTCGCCTCTTGGAGTAGAGGTTCTATATGCTTCTGCTTTAAAACAAAAACATGTCAAGTGTTATTTTTTCTTGCATATGGAAAACTTGGAGAAGAAACAGCCTAATCCTACGCATTTCCACTTTATGCTTTTTGTGGGGAACTGTGTATATCATGCTGCTACTTCATTTGATTATCCATATGCTCGTTCTTCGTTGTCCAGGATATTGTGCCTAACTTCTATCCTACCCTTCAGGATGCAGTTAATTTAAATCATGTCATTAAGAGACTCATGGTTTTGCAGATTTATTAGTAAAATGGTTCAAATGCTTTTCTTCGAAATTACTCTTAGCATACCACTGGCTTTTGGTAACAGGTTTTCCTTGGCGAGACTGGTGCTCGGGACTTTGATGGAAATGAGCTTCCTCGGTTAGTCTATGTTTCGAGAGAGAAAAGACCAGGGTACCAACACCACAAGAAAGCAGGGGCTATGAACGCTCTGGTAAAAATAGCTCTTGAGAGAAAATTATCACATTTATATGTTAGTTTAAAGTATGGCAAAATTGTCTCGTGGGTATAGCAATTGAAAGTTTGAACATCTTTCCAATTTTGCAGGTTCGAGTATCCGCTGTTCTGACAAATGCCCCCTACATTCTTAATCTTGACTGTGATCACTATGTTAACAACAGCAAAGCTGTTCGTGAAGCAATGTGTTTCATGATGGACCCTTCTGTCGGTAGAGATGTCTGCTATGTCCAATTCCCACAGAGGTTCGATGGCATTGATCGCAGCGATCGTTATGCCAATAGGAATGTTGTGTTCTTTGACGTAAGTACTAATACAGTGACCATGTATTGCATGTCAGTTATCTTTACCCAACTTATATATTCATACCTATCGTCTGTAGGTTAACATGAAAGGGCTTGATGGCATCCAAGGTCCAGTTTATGTGGGAACTGGTTGTTGTTTCTATAGGCAAGCGCTCTATGGTTATGGACCACCATCACTGCCTGCCCTTCCAAAGTCTTCAGTCTGTTCATGGTGCTGCTGCTGCTGTCCTAAGAAAAAGGCTGAAAAAAGTGAGAGGGAAATGCATAGAGACTCTCGGCGGGAAGACCTTGAGTCCGCCATTTTCAATCTTCGGGAAATTGACAGTAAGTACACAAACATAGAGGGATAAAAATAGTTCGAAATCTGAAGAATTTTCTCTTCATACCAATGTGGCTTGTTTTGCAGACTATGACGAGTATGAGCGCTCCATGCTTATCTCCCAGATGAGCTTTGAGAAATCGTTTGGGCTATCATCAGTGTTCATAGAATCAACTCTTATGGAGAATGGAGGCGTTCCTGAGTCCGCAAACCCGTCTACACTAATCAAGGAGGCTATTCATGTCATTAGCTGTGGATATGAAGAGAAGACTGAATGGGGAAAGGAGGTGCGAATTCTCCTCTTATTATCTCTACCTATGTTGAAGTTCATTTCCTCGAAAAACCTCAAAGCGTGACTTCTTGGTTCTCTCCTGTCACAGATTGGCTGGATCTACGGTTCAGTCACAGAGGATATTCTGACCGGGTTTAAAATGCACTGCCGTGGCTGGCGATCCATCTACTGCATGCCGATAAGACCCGCATTCAAGGGATCAGCGCCAATCAACCTTTCTGATCGTCTCCATCAGGTTCTCCGGTGGGCTCTCGGTTCTGTCGAGATCTTCCTCAGCAGGCACTGCCCACTCTGGTACGGTTATGGTGGTGGTCGTCTGAAATGGCTCCAGAGGCTGTCCTACATCAACACCATCGTCTACCCGTTTACCTCTCTTCCTCTCGTTGCATACTGTTGCTTGCCTGCCATTTGCCTGCTCACAGGCAAATTCATCATTCCAACGGTAAGATGCCTGTCTATAGATATGTTTTTGGTTTGAGCTCTAACGTTCATCATTGTCTAGTGAAATTATTCATTTGCCGTTCTCAATTTCAGCTCTCGAACGCTGCAACCATATGGTTTCTTGGCCTCTTCATCTCCATCATCGTGACGAGCGTCTTGGAGCTGCGGTGGAGTGGCATCGGCATTGAGGACTGGTGGCGCAACGAGCAGTTCTGGGTCATTGGTGGCGTGTCCGCACATCTCTTCGCCGTGTTCCAGGGTATCCTCAAGATGATTGCCGGGCTGGACACCAACTTCACCGTTACGGCCAAGGCGACGGACGACACCGAGTTCGGCGAGCTCTACGTGTTCAAGTGGACGACGGTGCTGATCCCGCCGACCTCCATCCTGGTGCTCAACCTCGTCGGCGTGGTGGCTGGGTTCTCGGACGCGCTCAACAGCGGCTACGAGTCCTGGGGCCCACTCTTCGGCAAGGTGTTCTTCGCCATGTGGGTGATCATGCACCTGTACCCTTTCCTCAAGGGTCTCATGGGTCGCCAGAACCGGACGCCCACCATCGTCGTGCTCTGGTCCGTCCTGCTGGCCTCCGTCTTCTCCCTCCTCTGGGTCAAGATCGACCCGTTCATCGGCAGCTCCGAGACCGCCACCACCAACACCTGCGCCAACTTCGACTGCTGAGCACCATTTGTGCTCCAGGAGCATCCCGTTTGGCGGTGTTTAGCCGGTACTGCAAACGTGTGTATCTAATGTGAAGAAGACGATCGGTGGTTTCCTCTCTCGGGGCTTTGTCCACGATCTGAGAGGTGATGTAGGTTAGTATTTCACATCTAAGTGTTCGTTGTCATTGTCTGTGTTATAAGAAGTTTTGAAATTGAAGCCGCTGAAACTATGAGAGGGCACCATTAAATTCGTTTGAACCATACTTGTAGAAAAAAGAAGGGAAAAAAAAAGAGGGGGATTTCTTCGGTTGAACTTGAAATTGGACTACTAATCAGTTTGGTTGAACTTGAAATTGGACTACTAATCAGTTTGTAATGTCATATGACTATGCTACTGAGTCTTATGCATAGCCTTCTGCAGAAGTGAAAAATGCACGCCATTTCCATGCGAAAAATATATAGTAGTAAACAAGATTGCCTTAGCCTTTAAAATCCTCTAGGCACACATGCTGCGATAATGATTTAGCACAAACATTTCAGCACCAGCTTTTCGGCTACTACTGCATCCTTTCATGATAAACAGCACTAATGACTGCTAATGCGAGCACGCTTCCTTGCGTTTGCATCTTGACAACAATCAGTACTACGACCAAATTGTCACGAACTAGTAGTACTACTACTTATAGAAGACAATAGATAGATTAATCTACCTCTCAACAATGTGGTGCATGCTGTGACTAGATGATGGCCATGCTAAATAAGTTCTGTTTGTTTACATGGGCAAGCATTCAATAAAATTTGCTGTCTCGAGCTGACTGACTTGAGTTGGAACCCATGGTGGCTCTTGCTGTCTTGCATAGACGTAGGGACACGATCGAGTAGGGAATCAACACCTTCAACACCTTCCATATGATGCTGTTGCAATCATGGATGCTCATTAGGGCGGCGATCATCACATCGGCAAATTGTCATCACAAAGCGTAGTGAACTGTATATGTACAAGTACTACTATGCATCAACACTGTGAAGTGTGAAACTCCATTATCCGAGGTATATCAAGACACACTCAGTACGTTACAGTACTCGATGGTAGCTCTACTAGAATCAATGTTGTATCATCGTCGTCCACTCGTCTGTCACACTGTTGTGACTTGTACTACAAGTGTAACGTCACAAAGCAAAGCAGTGAAATCTGACTTCAGGTCTTCAGGACATCATACCATTTGAGTAGCAGAATACGTGTAGAGATAAAAAAAAACTACTAGTACTACCATTCGAGTGGCAGGCAAGTGTTCATCACGTACGTGCGAGATCACTGCACTTGCCCAAACTGGCAGCGGAACTGTAAAGCTACCAATGCCGTAGCTCGTAGCTGTTCGGTCTTTTTGGATGGTTGCGTTGGGGCAGGGCAGAGGGGACCCGCCCGGGCTGGCCACATACCACAGCTTACATGATAGCCGTGCGTCTTCACCCGAATTGCGCGCGGTTGGCAACGTGAGGTTGAAGTCTAAAAAATCGCCGTCCGACTCTGAAAGTCCAAGCAGAAAGGAGCAGGAATTGGACTTTTCTCTTCACATGACAACATTTACACCTCACGTAATGAACACAGCCACCCAACAATGCACCCCTGTGTATGTGCCAGTGTGCCACAATCAAATGCCAGGAAGGAAATAGTGTGTGCCACAATCAAATGACAGGAAGGAAATACTGGTCTGATCCGATCCTATGCACAGGCGCACAGCAATTGGTGCTTGAACTGTTGAAGACTTGAACATGCAGTACACGAGTACTAGTATACTCCTACACGCTATTCAGACAGGGCCTGACATGCAGCACAGCAGTTGGTGCCACGAAGGAAAAACTACTGGTCAGTATTCAGCCAGAAGGACCAGTACCACCACTCCATTGTTTCAGTAACAAATCCTAGATTGCCGTACATTGGTTAGAACAGCATAGTACTAGTACCGATTTTCTCAACCCAAGATTAGTTTATGTCCAAAGGAATGTCAATGCTACCCATACAGTTTTTAAACGAACAGTGCACACTGCACACGCGAGCCATACTGTTTAGTTGTCAATGGTGCGAGCAAAGCCGGGTTTTTTTTTTGGTACTAAGAAGCAACGGCCGGTGTTTATAGAACAGGTGAACAACATTTACCAAAGCAATGCCTGCTCGGCTCTGCAGAATGCTCAAACTGAAGCTGTTCGTTTGTACTGGTACTATATGGCTGTTCCTAGCTCTAGAACCAGGGTCTTGAACCCGATCAAGAGCAAAGAACGGCAACAAAAATTACACAAGAAAGAATATCAATCGATCATGAGCTAGCTAGACATGCTATAATTCACGATTTCACCGAGTTATTCACAAGGCACCGATCAACCAGCCAGCTCAACACGAGAGGCGAGCCGATTTCGCGCTCGCTCGCTCGCGGCGCGCGCGGCGCCACCTCACCAGCACACCTTGCAGAGGCAGACGAGCAGGACCACCTCACCGGCACACCTTGCAGAGGCAGACGAGCAGGATGACGGCGAACGCCAGGCAGGACAACCCGATGGCCACCCCGAGCACCGCCGCGCTCGGCCCGCCCCGCGTGTCAGCCCCGTCGTCGGCGTCCCCGTCCTTGGCGCCGTCCTCGTAGTCCGCGCTCCGCTCCGACCGCGCCGTTGCCGGCGGCGGCATCACCGGGAACCCGTACTTGTCGCACGGCGCCACCCCGACGGCGATCTCGGAGGACAGCACCGACCGGTTGTAGCACAGCTTGGGGTTCCCGGCCGCCCTGAACACCAGTAGCCTCGAGAGGAACTTGGCGGTGAATGGCACCATGCCGTCGAAGTCGTTGCCCTCGAGGTTGAGCTCCTTCAGCCCCCTCATCTCGGTTAGGAACTGAGGTATGCTGCCGTTGAGCCGGTTCGAGCCCAGGTTGAGCACCTCGAGCTCGGGCAGCGTGGAGATGGTGTCCGGGATGCCGCCGGAGATGGAGTTGTAGGACAGGTCGATGGTGGTGAGCGAAATGAGGTCGCCAATGGAGGTGGGGATGTTCCCGTTGAGGTCGTTGGAGCTGAGGTTGAGGTGGGTGATGGCGCTGAGGAGGGTGAGGGTGTCGGGAATGGCGCCAGTGATGCGGTTTCCGGAGAGGTCGAGGTGGGTGAGGTTGGGGCAGTGCCAATGGTGTGGGAGGAAGCCGGAGAGGTTGGCATTGGAGAGGGTGAGGCGGGTGAGGTGACCCATGTGGGAGACGACGACGGCGAGCTCCGAAGGGGAGCCGGTGGCAAGGGGAGTGTCCGCGACGGTGAGCTCGGTCAGGTTCTCCAGGTGCGAGAGCCACACGGCGGAGAGGCGGTGGAGCGAGGCGACGCAGGAGAAGGTCCGGAGCCCTGCGGCGAGCTGCTCCGGCGGTAGCAGCCGCGGCGGCGCGGCGGGGCACTCGGAGAAGAAGAGTGCTCGGAGGGACGGCGCCAGCGCCTCGAGCGCCCCGGCCGAGACGGAGGTAGTACCAGAGCAGTTGGCCAGCACGAGGGACGTGACGCGCCGGAACGGCACCCCCGCGTCGCAGGACGCGGTGACCGCGCCCACGGCGCCGACCGCGTCGCAGGGGTCGGCACGGTGCGGGCGGAGGCCGAGCGCTCGCAGCGCCAGGAGCTGCTGCGGGTCTAGCGGCGCTGCTCCGGCGAAGGAGGCGACGGCTAAGACGACGAGTAGTAGGGCGCGAGTGGCGAGGACGGCGGTGGTGGCGGCCATGCCCTTGGACGCAGAGGCGCAGAGCAGGCACGGGCTCACGCTGCCTGGGAGCACGAGAAAAGGTTTCAAAGAGGGGAGGGCGCGGTGCGCGCGGTTTCCAACGTTTTGTCCTGCACGATCGCGGGGCTGGACCGGGCCTCGCGTGATCCCGCCCCTCGGAGGGCGCGCGGACGGACGGATGCGACGCGAGACCGCGCTGGGGCAAGCATGGCGCGGTCGCTTTCGGGAGAACTGTGCGCGACGGGAGAGCCTGCCACCGCTGCGGGCAGCAGGGGCAGCTCGTGCCTGCTTGGGTATCCATGCAAGCCAGCTCTCCATGGACCTCTGCGAGCTAAGCAATGTCTTGTCAGAGTTGTCTCGCCACGGAGAGAGATTTCGTGTTGGTCCAGTGGTCGGCGGCCTGGCGCCTCCTGCCACTCTCTATGTGAGTGGCCGCTGAGGACCCCGTTTGGACGTGTGGTAGGGCGCGTGCTCGAGCGTTTCCTGTCTTTGATCAGCAAGCGGAGACTGAGCGGCGTATACGTTCCAGTGACAGTCGGCAGGCCAACGACCCAGAGGTCTAGACGGTTTGTGGCATCTTCTTTCGCCTCTCGGTTTGGCCTTCGAACGATTACGCCACCATGGTTACTCGGTCAGAGTAGTACAGTTTGTTTCCGGATAGGCACAGTTCAGGGCATTACAGTAGAAAGTACTCTTTTTTAAAAAAACTAAACCACCGGAAGGCTACCAATTATATTTTCATAAGTAGAAGTGAAAACATTAGGCCTGTTATGAGAAGAGAAAATAACACATCGACTAGAATAGTCCCTCTAATCACTTCAAAATAAGAAAACAAGTATCATCACCATAGACCGTTGGCAAACCCACAGCATGCGCAATAACAATCTAACACCAGCCCAAGAACAAAACAGACAATCGACAGAATCTAAACACATGACAATCGACGGAGTCTAAACACATGCTATCGTTGCCGAGCTTGCTGACTCCACAGCGAACATATGTCATCGTTACCGAGCTTGTCACAATTATAAGACAACAGCTTCGACTTCACCACGAACATATGTCAACGTTGCTGAGCTTTACACAAAAGCCAACACGACAACTCCAATTTTATAGCGGTGAGCCTCAGCCTTTGACTCTGTAGCATCACATCCCGCATATAATCATTAGCACCAACACCTGGTGCATGTTATCGTTACCAAGCTATATCGCACACCCACGAAGTAACAGCTCTGACTTCACCTCCGAGTATGGTGGGTGTTTGCCAAGGAGGTGCAAGGTCACAGGCACAAAATCCTCGTCGAAACAACGTGGCTAGATAGCCACCCGATTGAGGCCAACAAGGGCGCCACAACCTAGAAGAGCCTTGATGTGGATCCCGAAGCAGAGGCCTCAAGCCGACGCAGGATTCCACCAACGGCCTTCGTTGCACGAAGAAGGTTCTCTGAAGCGGCTCCCCCATTGAGGACACGACGTGATTTGCCGCCGCTGCCATTCATCCAAGGTTTTAACCTAGAGATCGGTGCAAATGAGCAGGAACAAAGCCATAATGATGCCTTCAAGGAAGGGAACAACACCTAAGGCGCCACTGTCGTTGAAGCCGGCCAACGGCCACAGTAAAGCTTTCGCCAGTGGTTCTCTGCCAACCCCACACCCACAACCGGCCTGTACGAGTACTACCATCATAGGAACACCATATTGTCACTGCCGCATCGTCCTCGGAGCTCCCCACAACCACGGCTTACAAAAGTAGGCCCGACAGGGAAGGAGCGTGCAGGAAGTGCAGGGACCGAGGCCGGCCTCCGCCCCACCATGAGCAGGAGCCATAGCTGGCCTCCAGCAACCATCGGCCACCACAAATGCCGTCCTCTCCCTGTAATGCCTCATATGCAACGTCGCTCGCTAACACCCGGCCGTAGCCGGCCATATCTGGCTCAAGGGGTGCCAGATCAGGCTGGGCTAATGGCAGGTCGGCGTGGCTGTAGTCACGTCGGGGTGGCCGCCACCCACCACTGTCCTTGCAGACACCGTCACTAAAGCATCCATCGCTATCCTTACTGTTGTGCGGAAATTCGGTAGCTAGTTTAAGCGGCGGATAGGCGGATAGGTGCCACCCGGCTACCGCCGGCCAGATCTGCCCCAAGGGACGCCAGATCAGGCTAGGCTACTAGCAGGTCGCTCCAGGGGGCTTCATTCACCGTTGTCCATTGCTAAAGCCCCACCGGCATCGTCCTTGCCGCTATACAGATTCCGACAGCTAGCTCAAGTGGTGGCAAGGCAGATGAGGGGAGGAGAGGGCCCAACGGCGAGCAATTAGGGTCACTGCCCGAGTCGCCCGAGAGGGAGCGATGTGGGGGCCGTCCTGTTCTTTTGCATAATGTGGTGGTGTGTCACGTAGATTTAAGCCGCCGTTGAAGACATCCTCTTCTCGATGCATAATTGAATGGGTCCTTAAAAAAGCAACCGTAATAAATATACCATTTACACGATGTAGCTTTTCAGACAGTTGCTTTGTGCGCTAGGCTACTATTGAAGCTGACATGTTCGTGTCTTTCTCAAGGCACATGCATCCTTGTGATTGTGAGGCCACTCTCCCAGCTAAGGTGGCTGCTAGGTTTCGACGTGAAAGTGCGAGACCACTCACTATGTCATCGGTTTATCGCCTTGTAAATGCATTTATACAAGTAAAAGATGGTGGATCTATTACCCATAAGCCCTACATCTAGAGAACATGCAAATTCGGCAGTAGTCCCAATTTGACGCCCCGTCCTCCATGACGAAATTATAGAGGTTCGAGCTAACTAGTACCCCTCAGTTTGAGAATATAAAACGTATTAGGTTTCTACATGATCTCTAATATTATACCGTAATCATTAATTTTTTTCATAATATATCATCAATAACTACAAAATTAACATCATATAAAAATATTTTCAAACATGATTCTAATGATACTATATGCATCATAATAAATACATATATTTTTAGTTTAATTATTAGTCAAAATTTTAAATATTAATTTTATAAAAAAACAAAGATATCTTATATTTTCAAACAAAGGAAGGAAGTATTGCTGTATTCATGTGTCTCTCTGATGACAAGCCATTGGTTAGGAATTTTTTTTATTTTTATATTTATTTAATAAAATATTTACAAAACTACATTTTCATTTCAAAAATTTACAAAAATATACTCCCACCGCCCTCTGGGAGGGCGATTTTGCGATTTAATGACGTGGCTGACGGCCGTTGGCCGGACGGCCCACGGCCGTCAGCCATTTTGCAGGCGGCCCCCCGGCCACCAAAAACCGCCCTCTGAGAGGGCGGCAAGGGGCCCCCTGTAAAAATCCGGCGTGGGCGAGGGCACGGGCGCGGGCGCGGGCGCGGGCGAGGGGAACCGACCGAATTTTTACAGGCGGCCCCCTTGCCGCCCTCTCAGAGGGCGGTTTTTGGGTGGCCGGGGGCCCGCCTGCAAAATGGCTAACGGCCGTGGGCCGTCCGGCCAACGGCCGTCAGCCACGCATTAAATCGCTCTCTGGAAGGGCTATTTATAAAACTCGCCCTCCCAGAGAGCGGTGGGAGTATATTTTTTAAATTTTTGAAATGAAAATGTAGTTTTGTAAATATTTTATTAAATAAATATAAAAATAAAAAAAAACTCCATTGGTTAGCATGTTAGCACTACTGTTCAATTTTTGGCCCATCCAGATGAAGGCTGGCTTCCAGCCATAGAAGAGGCCTGAAAGGCCCTAAATCCAATATGGGCCTATGGCGGTATGGCCTTTCTTTTTCTGAATTTTTTTATTTTTATATTTATTTAATAAAATATTTAGAAAACTACATTTTCATTTTAAAAATTTACAAAAATATACTCTCACCGCCCTCTGGGAGGGCGATTTAATGACGTGGCTAACGGCCGTTGGCCGTCCGGCCAACACCCGTCAGGCAATTTGCAGGCGGCCCCCCGGGCCACCTAAAAACCGCCCTCTGAGAGGGTGGCAAGGGGGCCACCTGCAAAAATCCGGCCGGGGGCTGGTCATTTTACAGGAGGCCCCCTTGCCGCCCTCTCAGAGGGCGGTTTTTAGGTGGCTCGAGGGGCCGCCTGCAAATTGGCCGGCCTCAGCCGGATTTTTGCAGGAGGCCCCCTTGCCGCCCTCTCCGAGGGCGATTTTTGGGTGGCCAGGTATAAAACCCCCTCCCACTCTCAAAAAATATCATAAAATTCACACAAATCACAAAAAAAAAAGAAGAGAGAGCTAAGAGCGAGGCTGAACGAAAGCAGTGAAGCTCTGTCAGTTTGCTGATTCATCGGCAGGTAAAATTTATTGTTTCTTTGTAATTTCTATTTATATGCAAGAATTGATATAGTATTGTACTAGTTATGTGTATAGTACTGTATGAAAATAAGTCGTTACTCGTAGATCTGTAGGTTTTTAGTTAATCTGTTAGATGACTTAAGTTTTGTAGAGATGTGAGGAGAATATTGGTACCTAATTTAACTGTATTATTGCATCAACAGAAATGGCAAATAAGGTGATATTTCAGTTATTTCACGGACAAGGAAATGTTAGATATGGTGCAGAAGGGGTAGATCTGTCGGATTTTAGTTCAACGGCTAAGGGGATTGATAGACCAGCTGAGAGAAGTTTTGGGTTAGTGTACAACTGGCTGATGCGAGGGTTTCGACTGAACCCCGAGCTCAGCGCAATAACCTTGTATGTAGTAGTCAGTCGTGCAACTGAAGGTTTTTTTTGGGAACTGATGCCGGTGGATTACACTGCCACTTGGAGATGGTATGTGTAGAATGCATTTCAACGTGGTTGGCCACTGGGCATACTTGTATCGATATATGAGAAAGATAACACCGATGGTACAATGCCCGTGCAAGATGTTGAGGGTCCAAGTACGGCGGGAGGTGATAGTGAAACAATGGAAGGAAATGAAGGAGCGAATGAAGGAGGAAATGAAGAAGATAGACAGGCAACAGGTGTGGCAAATGAGGGAGAACAAATCAATACCATCGTCGAAGAAATGGATAGGGAAGATTCTGAAAACGAGCAAGCAGAGTATGATGATTCGTCTGATGTGGACACCGTGATGCCTGCAGAATGGAGCAACGAGGACTTCTCTAGGCTTGCTATCTCCGAGGGACATTATGTGCCATGGGAGTACAAGGGGAATGAGGTCATCCAGGGGGCTAAGTATGCATATGTAGAGGATTTAAAGGAGGCAGTAAAACAATGGGCCGTGTCACTTCAAAGAGAGTTCTCGGTCGTGAAGTCAAACAAATCGGTGTATGAAATAAAGTGCATGAAGGATGGGTGTCCATGACGGGTGCACACATTCAAGGGTAAATGGAAAGATTATTGGCAAGTTTCAATTGTGACTGAGCATTCATGTTATTTACCCGGTGTTGAAAAATATCACAGAAACATGACATCTGCATTTGTTGCAACAGAGATGTACTCCCATATTATCAACAATCTGGGGTACGAACCAAGATCAATTGTTACACATATTGAAGAGAAATTCAAATACACAATTAGCTATGCTAAGGCTTTGAGGGCAAAACAGAAGGTTGTAGAGATGAGATTTGGTACATTTGAAGCAGCCTATGATAATTTGCCTCGTCTGTTAGACTGTATTCTTCAGAGAAATCCGGAGACATACTACGACCTGAAAGCCTTTCCATCAATTGACTATGGTAATAAAAGTATGTTGCAACGAGTATTCTTTGCATTAGGTGTTTGCATTCAGGCATTTGTCCATTGTCATCCAATCCTCTGCATCGATGGGACATTTCTAACCGAAAAGTACAGAGGGCAGATCTTAACAGCAATTGGAGTTGATGGAAACAACCAAGTTCTACCAATGGCTTTTGCTTTTGTTGAGAGTGAGAACACCGATAGCTGGTATTGGTTTCTAGAAAGGGTTAAGTCTGCAGTTGTACGGATGAGATCAGACGTGTGCCTTATACATGACCGTCACGCCGGCTTGCTGCGTGCAATTGAGGAATTGAGATATGGATGTGTTGAGAAGGGATACCCACTAAGGTGGTATGATGTCCAAAGCAGATGGTGCATACGTCATATGGGTGCTAATTTTTACAGACAATTTATGAACAAGCACCTTATGGATCTTTTCAAGAGGCTTTGCGCCCAGAATCAAGAGAAGAAATTCAATGAGCTTTGGAGGAGATTGGATGAGCTGACCTCTAAACTAACAGATGAGCAGTCCAGGAGGGCTACCATTGGAGGGGATGAGGCTCCACAAGCTCTTGGGCCTCTATCAAGTGATGGACCACATATGAGAAGAATGTCTGCATCCTCAGTTAGAAAATTTTCAGATTAAATGGGCCAAAGGAGAAATGGGCATTGTTGTATGACAAGTATGGTTCTCGGTTTGGTACAATGACCACAAATTTGGCAGAGGTTTATAATTGGGTTATGCGTGGTGTTCGAGGGCTCCCACTTGTTGGAATAGTTGAATTTATCTTACATGGCACATGCAAGTACTTCAGAGATCGGTTCAGAGCAGCTGGGCCCTCAATGACGGACAATAATCTTTTCTTTGACACACTACTGACGAAGTATCTGCAAGATAAAAGTGAAAAGGCCCGAAGACATCGTGCTCTATCTCAAGGCACACAAAAACACAGATTTGAAATATTGTGTGTCGACAAGGGCATGCGCGGAATCTACCGCAAAAGAGTTGTGCAGAAGTGTGTGCTGAAGGAAGACGGGACCTGCAAGTGCTCGTGCCGAAAACCTACACTGCTCCACAAGCCATGCTCTCACATTATTGCCGCGAGCAGTGAGTGCGGGATAAAAGCACGCTATTTTGTCTTACCTTATTTTAAGAAAGAAGCAATCTATAATACCTGGAGCGGAGAGATATACGGTTTCGGTATTGCGGGTACATTTACTATGGAGCATCCTCAAGCTGTGTACATTCCTGACCCAACAAAATTGAGGGATAAAGCAAGTCGCCGCAAGATAAGACGCATCTGTAATGACATGGATGAGTCAGAAGCCGGTGGAAGGCATAAGCGTTATTCAAAGTGTGACCAAACATGTCATACATATAAGAAATATCCAAAGGATGCAACCGGTCCAAGTGTGGCGGAAGCTGGACCGTCGGGTTCAGCCGCTGATGGCAGTCGTCCTACGGGTGAAGGCACAACTTCAAGACGACCCCGTCTTAGGCGTTCTCAAACAATTGGTGGTGCTACGGTGTAGTGTAAGTCTTTACTAGGGCTTTGTTATAGAAGGATATTTACCGTATTGTTGTTTTTTATTGTCATATAACAATGCTATAAACTTTATCAATAATTAACGCTAACTCTCTATTTGCATGCAGGTATGGCGTACTATACACCGGAGCTGTTGGACCGAGGTGTCGACCGGTCTTACCTGTCAGCCGTGGAGGGTGCCCATCTAACCACCTTCCGTCCACGGCCTTCACGTCACCTCCTGTGGATAGACCCTCGATTCCGTGAGAGATAAGAGCTGTACGAATATTCATTCACATCGTTTGTGCATATCTATGTTCCCCAATATTGAATACAGTGCTATATTCTGCAGGTTGTATGAGGCTAGACTTCTTCCGCTGTGTAGGCTAGTTGAGCCCGCACCGGACGAGGCAGACCCCGCCAAGCGATGGGACGCTGACCGGTCACTTCTGGCAGCACTGGTGGATCGCTGGAGACCGGAGACCCACACGTTCCACCTACCGTGTGGCGAGATGACTCCCACACTCCAGGACGTGTCGTACCTGCTAGGACTTCCCCTCGCAGGTCCGATCGATGGGAGGCACGGTTGGTTGCAAGACATCACTGCTCGGTTCGAGCCCGTGCATCGTCGACCTGAACTTGGACCCCCGGGTTCGCTACCGCCTTACACCACAAATGACCCCTCGCAGGCTTGGCTGCTACAGTTCACCGTAAATCGCGGATTCCTTTCATTCACAATCATCTAACCTACAATGCAACAGAGCTGCTGACTATAATCTTTCTTTACAGTCTGATAAGCTAGACGATGACGCCGACGTATACTCGGTGCGGCGGAGCATGGAGACGTACCTGTTGTGGCTGTTTGGGTGGGTGATGTTCATCAGCACTCACGGGCACGCGGTGGACAAGGGACTGATCCACTACGCTCGTGCCATCGCCGACAGCGAGGACGGACACGTACCGCAGTGGAGTTGGGGATCTGTTGTGCTAGCGGCGACGTACCGTGCTCTTTGTGACGCGTGCACAAAGACCGATCCAGGTGCGGTTATCGCCGGTTGCCCTCTCCTTCTGCAGCTACGGGCGGCCGAGCGGTTCGCGATAGGCCGTCCTCTGATTGAGTACTCTTCCTACGAGGGCGGCCCTGGAGGCTTGTACGGCCAGTGGCCCGAGGACCATCCGACTATGGGGACCGTATGGTATCGCCGTGAGGTACAAAATGTGAAATTCTATGTTTAGCACCTATGCGCAAACACTCACGTGTAAGCTTTTCCTATTTTGCAGCGTCGTTACGCCCACAGGCAGGTTAGGAGGGCCTACTGTGAATTCGTTTTGGAGTTCGACCGCCTGCTGCCCAGCGACGTCGTTTGGGAACCGTATAGTCCGCAGGCCATCGCGGCCCGTGCACCGCTCGGACTCTCTTCTCTTTGCACGCGCGACCAGGCGTACTAGACGACGATAGTGCCGTTGGTGTTCGACATCTTCGTCGAGCCCCACTGTCCGCAACGCGTGATGCGACAGTTCGGACTACGTCAGCACTCCCCATCGCCCGTGGAGATTGTTGTGTCGCGCGATGTGCACCGGTTAGTACAACTGTGATCTTTGTTTAGTAGTACAACTATTTAATGTAGCCTAATGCACTCTCTGCAAATAGATATAATCGTAGGGGACAGGCGGCCGACGCTCAGTGGTATCCTCGACTGCAGAAGTATGTGGAGGACTGGTTGTTAGCGATGGAGGAGGTCATCGACGAGATATATCCACACACTGAGGAGAGCTACCTAGCATACCTCGCGTGGTACCAGCCCCGTACCCGCACACGCGTAACGTTCACCCTAGATGCTCCACAGCCACACGTCACCGCTACGACAGACATGTATCCTAGACACCATGACCAGGACTACTTTCGCGCGGTACGTCACATTATCTTTGCACTTTGCTATTCCCTTTGTACGTGTCCATGGCTCTAACACATGTTCATGTCACATTTGAAATAGGTCGACGTAGCACGACAGGTTCAGACTGATGTAAACGTGGCGTTCGGACGGTTGGACAGTGGGATCGTGCTGAATGCCGATGAGCAGAGGACGACCTTTGGGAGGATTCGTCAGGCGATGCACACAGTGCTTCGTGCGCTCACTTGTCGTACGGCCGACGTGGTACCTCCCGTAGTTGCACAGCAGCAACAGCCACGGCCAGCAGGAACAGGAGCAGGAGTGCGTCCGCAGGGTTCCGATCAGCCATCTGGCCCCTCCAGAGGTAAATTCGACTAACCATCGGTTCATAACATGTTTCCTTCTACGACATGTACTGTTGTATATCAATATGCTTCCCTGCAGCTTTCGCTACACCGTACCTACATCCCTCTGGAGCTAACACGTCGACGCATGGAGTGCGCCAAACACGACCACACGCGCAGCTGGGCACAACAAGTGCCCCCCGGGCCACGACAGGAGGTCCTTCAGGTTATATCAAAGTTTATTTTTGCCTTGCAAAATTTTGGTTTGCAATTATCAATATTTTGGTGTACAGGGTTCCACTCTACAGCGCCGGGGATGTTTGCTGGCACTGGCTCCTCCACGCAGGGCGCACGCGGCAGCGGTTGGGCACCAGATCCTTTCGAGGGGGACGACTTGGAGGACTCGGGCGAGGAGATCTAGGAGATACTAGCTACCTCGCAGCTCGAAGGAGCTCCGCCACCATAGACGTAGGACCCACCAGCTGCCACACCCGTGCAGACGACCCGCGCTGGCCGTGCCGTACCACCAGACCGGCTGACGTACTCCTAGGGCCAGGTGCGAGCGTAGGGTAGGAAGACAAAGAGAGCTAGAGGTTACGGTCAGGGCCTGTAGTACGTTGTATCAGTGATAGTTTATCTGTTGTATATCATGTTTTATTAATTCTATGCATACTGAAGAAACCTCTTTACTTTGTTGTAACATACCCAGAATATATATATACCGGAAATAAATTATGGATAATCATGAAAAAAACTAATACAAAGTGCTAAGGCTTTGTTTCAAAACTTTCACCTATATATATATATATATATATATATATATATATATATATATATATATATATATATGTATATGGAGACCCATGTTTTGCTCTCTTTTAAAGAAAAACTAGTAATCACATTGTCAATTCAAATTTATAAGGGATCCTGGCCTAGATCCGGTTGCTGACGAGCGCTCGAGGCACTCCGCCGCCGCTGGACCTCTCCCGGAGCAACCGTCGCCATTCCAGCATTGTTGAGTAACCCAACATCTTTTGTGAGCCTCTCTAGTCCCTTAGGTATTGTATGCATGCACCATTTCAGCTTGTAAGGTAAAATCCATATGCATGCCGAAAGAGTTCGCCGCCTCCGCCGTTGTCGCCGGCCATTCCAACCACCTCCGACCATGAGACAACCACCGTTAGGTTCGCCTGGTACTCCTCTAGCTTTTCTCTTTTGGTCACCTGACGAGTTACGCCGCCATTTGCCGCTGCTGCCACGGAAAAGCTCACTAACTATGCCTCCTCTATTTCGCCTGGTCGGACCATCCTCTTCGTGGCCGGACGGTCCGTTTCATTGCCGGCTACGCCGCCTTTATTCCACCTCGCCGGACCGTCCTCACCGCGCTCGGACGGTCCGCTTTATGCTTCGCTTGCCCTGCTCTGTCCCGAGCACCTGGGCGCCCAAAAATCCTGCAAAAATCCGGCCAAGGCCGGCCAATTTGCAGGTGGCCCGGGGGCCGCCTGCAAATTGCCTGATGGCCGTTGGCCGGACGGCCACGTCATTAAATCGCTCTCTGGGAGGGCGGTGGGAGTATATTTTTGTAAATTTTTGAAATGAAAATATAGTTTTGTAAATATTTTATTAAATAAATATAAAAATAAAAAAAATCTTCTTTTTCTCTTTATCTTTCACACGTCCGTTTTCCTCCGTTTACTCTGCTTCCCCTAAGTAAAATGTGCATCCTATTTTCCCTGTATAAGATAACCCGTTCTTTCTTCGTGATAATTGGTGAAGTAGCTTAGAAAATTAGAATCGCGATGAAGTGTTAATGCTATCTCCTCTCTGATTCAACTTAGCTATTGACTCAGTGAGCCCTACAATTGCTGAATACTACAATGATTGTTGAGCATCCGTTGTGTTTCGTGTCCCTCTCAGTTAACAAAGGAGACACAAGACTGGTTCCTGTTGGTCGAAAGAAAAAAGAAACTGCCGAGTACCAGTATACTTACTACCTACCAGTAGTACTAGTAGTGTACCCCAACAGTTCATCTAGGAGTAAAAAATAGTTCACTCGCCCTAAACAAAAGTTACTCTCGTAGTTGCCATCTTGCCAAACGATGTCGACGGCCTGACGCTGATTGGATTCCGTAATTGATAACGTAGTACCATCAGATCCGCGAGAGTTTGCATTGGCACCGTCATGCAGCCCACTCAGCTTTTAAATACGACATGTAGAAATGTCGAAATACCGAAAATCGCGTTGCCTTCTTTCTCATCTGTGCCCATGCTAGGGACCATGTGTATGTACATAGATGCGCTACTGCTATAACGGAATCGTTCCAGCGATCACGCACGCATATATGGATGATGTACATAGAACACGCTGCCGCACACGTACTCATGCACGGAAGCTAGTAGAATGTGGATCAGACGAAGTCGTCCTCCATCTCCTGCATGGACTTGCCGGCGGAGGCGATCTGGCGGTTGGAGGTCATCTTCTCGGCGACCATGAGGCCCTTGTAGCTCCGTATCTCCGCCTGCCTCTCCTTCTCCAGCCTCTCCATCTCCTCCCGCCGCCTCTTCTCCTTCAGCTGCATCTTCCTCTCCGCCTTCTCCGCCGCGTTCGACGCGTCTTTCTCGGCTGCGTTTGTGCGTGCATGCATTGTCCAAAGGCGGCCGAGTTAGACTAACAGGTTCAGACGACCGCGTAAATGCGTCTGATCGGTCGATGCGTCGTCACTCGTGCTTACCTTTGAGGTCAGGCCGGCGATCGACCTTGGTCTTGTTCAGCCTGTTGATGATCTCGTTGACGCGTTTCTCAACGATCACCACGCGAACCTGCCATGCATCAGCAGTGATCAGCCAGTAGCGTGACATCCTATTATTATTGCAGAAATGTAGGTTCGGTGGATCGATTAGATGCCACAGGATCAGCTGGCATATGTATAATCGGTGGTAGCTACTTGCGGTGGCAGCCTAGCAAGAGATGCATGCGCAAGAGAGGCTTGCAAGTTGCGAGATTGATCACTCTGATTGATCACTCTGTCTGTCAGTGTTCCCGTGCAGATTATGCAATGCTCCCAAAATGTATCTGTGGAATCGACACCCTAAGCCCCTACGAATCCGCTGGCAGCCCTTTCCAGTGACTCTTGGAAACATGAGGCGCTAGCTTCCTTTTCTTTTCTTCTTCCAAAAAAATAAAACCCAGGATAATGTACGGTAACTCCAAACGACATCAACAACTGTTCGTTCCAAAATGTATTTCCATCATCAAAATATAATGCAAAAGCAAGTTGAACACAATAATGCAGGTTTAAGCAATTTGGTCCTAATCAAAATATATGCATACAGACAGCCTGTACAGTACTCTGCTGTTTCCTTTTTGTTCCCTTTTGAGACAAATAATATCTTCGGTACATACACTCCGTGTATATATACATATGCCATTTTAAGCTATAATTTTTGTCGTATTTTGTTGACGAAACAATGACACTAGGTTGGTCCAATATAATTTCCGTCATAATATGTTGTATCGCAAAATTATAGGTTTAGCAAAAAAAATTATACCCTACAACTTTATATTTTTAGAGGATAGATCCCTAACACTAATGTCACGATGGGTGCTCTTAAAATATGTAGTTTTGCCAAAAAAAAAAAAGAAAGATCGATGCTAAATCAGTAGTTTTCAATAGTACAGCTTCAATCTATAGTTTTTATAGTGACATCAATGATAAATATGTAAATTTTGTTATATTATGGCTTGACCATGTGGTTTTGTAATAATTTTGTTAAAATATCAGTAGCTCTCTGAAATTTACTCCCTAATTATCAATGATCAGCTTGACTGGGCCACGTCCTTGGATGAACTGCCATTGCAAGTAGAAGTGATGTTGTGTTATCCTTGCTTTTCATCACATTAAAAAAAATAAAAATACGCATTTCGATAGAAAAGTAATGACAATTGAGAGTGTGCCGCTAAAAAAATCGAGAAAGACCTAAGTATCCAATCTTAGTGTTGAGGCCAGGTACACCACAAATGTGCCCCCAAGGCATCATTTGGATCGAAAGATTTTGAAGGAAAAGATTTTAAATCATATGGGAAATTTCATTGTTCCTCCCTTTGGAACTAAGGAACTGTAGGAAAAAAAAAGATTGGTTTTCCTCTGACTTCAATTCCATAGGGATATAAACAAGAGCTGTTTTTCCTTTTTATTTTTAAGTCCAAGGGAAATCAAGTCCCATCACACCAAATGGCCATAATTTAAGCACATATAGAGGGGTAAATTTAAACTCTCTCTGTCCCGAAATATGTTCATATGTAGTACATATGGAGGGGTAAATTTATACTCTCTTCGTCCCGAAATATGTTCATCTACAGTATATCTCACACATACCAAAACAAAGCTAAAAAACTAGAATGTCCCTCACTTTATCAAATTCTAATACAGTGTCCCTCATTTTAACAAACTTCAATGTGCGTGCCCTCCACTTTAGTAATTTCTAATGTATTTGTTTCGTATTTTAACAAACTCCAATGCATTAATTGCTGCAAAAATAAAGTCTTTGTGGAACAAATGAGATAAGCAAAAATGAACTTATTTTGGAACGAAAGAAGTAGTTTACACTTAGTAAGATTCCTATATTTAGCCAACATTTGAGTTCCAAGCACCCTATCTTTTTATCTTTCCTACATTTTGAAAGACACTATTTTACATATGCATTTCGATCCTAATTCTATGGTTTTTGTTCGTGTCTTTTTTCCTTTCCTATGTTTCGAAGAAGCCCCAATCTTTTTTCTATAATATGTACTTTTATACGAATAGTTGGGTGAAGGTAGCTGCCTTGACATAATGACACTCAAAATATTAATCTAACCCGCTGTAACACTGCTCCCTCCAGTCATGTTTATTTGGCGTGCTAGTACTTTCCAATGTCAAATAAACTTGACTGTAGGAAGTATGCGGGCGTGTGTATTTGTTGTGCAATACTAGTTTTTACCCCCATCTTAGAAATCATGCACCCGCCTGCTGGAAATTCTTGATGTACAGAGAAGTGGGTGTTAACCCCCCAAAAAACAGAGATGTGGAGGAGTGCCCGTTAATTAGCAGCTTACCATCCTGGGATTATGGAAGCCAACTTGGCCGACATCCATGGATGGGGACTTCTTGAGATTGGACCAGGGCGTGTAGACCACCTCAACATTGTTCATCTTGTTTCCTGCACGACAAGCACATGATGCAAGCTGCATATTATCATCCAATGATCCAACGCATTCTCGTCACGTTCCAATTATCGCAACCCCTCACATAGGCCAAATCAATTCAATCGGATAATTGATCCAAGGGGCCCATGGAGCTTGTGCCAATAAGACAAGAAGCAAAAAGTTGCTGAAAAGAAAAGGGGGTGGAAAAGCAAAACAAAAATTAAGATTCCTATCTGTAACCAGCAATATAATGTGATGCTGCAGCTTTGTAGAATTGTAGGCCACACGAATATCCGACAGGTCACACCATACCCTATTTCCTCTATCCGTGCGGAACATAATTGGAGGTGCAAATGGTTATCATTTGCAAGTAAACATTTTCTTTTCTTTTGAGAACCTGCATCTATCCATGAAATATTCTTTGTAATTGTAGAGACTGATGATCTACCTTGGCTCTATATAATTGTATCTAGGTGTGGATCACGAGCCAGCTTGGCTCGTTTGAGCTCATTATCTTAACGAGTCAGTTCAATTTGGCTTATTAATCTCAACAAGCTAAAAGCCTAGCTTAACTCGGCTTGCGAGCTGGCTCATTAAGCTCATTTACGAGCTTTAAATTTATCATTTTATCGTATGTTAACATAATATTAAAAACTAACTAATGAAGAACTTACTAACACTATAATACAAATGCCTTGTAGAGTTATTTTTCTAGTACCCTAGAGACATTTTTCAAATGCCTTTACAATACCATAGAGGTATTTTCAAAATTGCCTCATTAATGCCTTCTAGTGAATTGTCGCTATAAATGAAGAGGCACTTTATAAAGTGTTTTTTTATGTCCTGTGGTATTTTTATAGAGGCATTATTTATGTCTATAAGAGAGTAGAGACATTTTGTAGAGGCATTATTCCTTGCTATTGTCGATCCTTGAACCCAACATCTCTTGAGATGTTATTCTTATCTCCAATGCACTAACCATCTCAACCTCATGTTACTTGTTTATATGTGGCTCGTGTTACTTTTATCTAGTTCAACACACATATTAACATCCTAAGGAGTGCCTCTACAGGGGTTAAAATATCTCAAAAAATGCCTTTATTTATGAGGCAAATTTTTGAGTGCCAATAAGATGTCTCTATAAGATAAATCTAGTAAATCATGCTAAAATTGTCTCTAAAGTGTCTCTAGGACAAAAATATTTTAGGCAATTTTTAAAGTGCCTCTAAGTAATATCTCTAGACTGTAGAATTCTTAATTTTAAAGGCAATTTCAAAATTGCCACTAGAAAAATGCCTATACCTAAGATTTTTGTTGTAGTGTAAATACAAATAGTTTTGTTATAATCAAAAGACTAACCACTAGTTAACTATATGAAAATATGGAATTTTTGTACTAGTGAGCTAAACAAGCTAGCTTGTTAAGCTCACAAGCTAAAATCCTAATTTGGCCAGGCTCTTTATGTTTACGAGTTCAAGCTGATCCAAGTTAATCTTGATTCGAGCAAATACGAGCCATAAGGTTCGAGTTTTTTTCCCCACCGTATCTACCCTCCCTTTTTTGCACGACTGAAAACCTACTACGGTGAAAGTAGCTAGTTTATCGGTAGAAACAAAAAGAATCCGTAGGCAGAAGTCACAAGCCCACAAAGCAGATGATGGAAAAGAAAGCTAAGCTATGCTCTACTGAAATAATAGTATTGTCTGAAATGAATGCGACCTTGAATGGAATGAGCTTTTACGAGCTGTGCACAGTCCTCCAACAGACCATCGCCGATGCTATCAATCGACTCGCCTTTCTTGAGCCTCAAATAGACGTGCGCCGAGGATACCTTGTCCACATGGAACCTGACGGGCCAAAAGCAGTTTTCCTTGTTTAAATTAGAAGGGAAGAATCCACTTTAAACCGACCTTTCCATTAAAACAACCACTCGTAATTATATCTTTGTTCATACTTCTAAGAAATTCCTACAGCCTTATATGGTTAGTCTGAACACAATTTTGCAGAAAAATTGATAGTTTTTACTACTCGCTCTGTTCCAAAATATAAATATTTCTAAATTGTTAAGCAAAGATTAAGGTTAAGAAAAAAAAAGACTTTACCACTCAATAAATGTGGAATGAATGAATGTGTGAAATTAGATGGGATAAGATGGGAAGAAATTTAAATAAAAAGTGATTGATGAGATAAGTAGTATAAATATACTCCTTCTGTTCTAAAATATAAATATTTTTAGATTGTTTAATAAATATTAATGTTAAAAAGAAAAAACTTTGACGTTCCTTAATAAATATGGAATGAATAGATGTAGGAGGATAGCTGAAGATAAGATAGTAGAAAGAAATTTAAATAAATATTAATTGATGAGATAAGTAATACTAGAAATAACAAAATTTGAATTCTACTAATCTATATAGAAGTATTTTGAATCGGAGAGTGTACTGCTATGTCACCCAATTTGACGAATTAGGAGAGAAGTCCTTTCAGCATTGGAAACCCAAGGCGATCGCGGTGAGGTCCCCTAGATAGAGGAAGCAAACAAAAGGCTGTGGCAGTGGTCACAGTAGAAGTACTAGCGCGGATGGCTGGAGATGGCTACAGACAGAGATGCAACTTGTTGCTGAGCAGTTATGTCGTGTACCTAGTTCGATCTGGTATACTGTTGCCCCTGTTCGGCACTCCAGCAGCTTATTCCTCGTTTTCCACGCGCACGCTTTCTAAAATGATCAACGGTGCGTTTTTTTTAAAAATTTTCTATATAAAAATAGCTTAAAAAAGCAAATAGATCCATTTTTTAACTTTTTAATAGTAAATACTTAATTAATCATGTGCTAATACGTTTCTCGTTTTATGTACGACTTATTATTTAAGACACACCCTTAAAGTTCGGTCGTTTTGGGCGTTGGGATGTCCCCACCACGCCTCGTCAAGGCCTCGTCACGCCTCAACCCCCCTCCTCCTCGGGCTGCCGCCTGCCGCCGACGAGCTCTCCTCTCCTGTCTCCGCCGCGAGCCTAAGCGCGCGTGCGACTAGCCGATCGTATGTACGCATGCGCCGCGCAAACGCAAATGTGCAATGCCGCTACGAGAGATCGACGACGAACTCCTACAGGCTATACAGTACGTGTGCGGAGAATGCACGAACGTACGTACCAGACGTCCTCAGGGAGGCCGTACTTGATGAGCTCCTCGTTCTCGTTCTTGTCGGCGCCCATGTAGATGGTGTAGTCGCCGGCGTCCGGCCTCGCCTTGTAGTAGAACACCATTAGCTGCTGCCCAACTAGCCTCCTTTCTTTCTCTTTCTTTCTTTCTTTCTTTCTTCTAACGAAGGGTGGCACGGGATGTCCAACTAACTTCTTCTCTCAAACAGGTTCAGCTCAGGTGACGAGCTATTCAGGTGTGGTTTTTGTCGGGAGGAGGGGGCTGGTTTTTGTCGGGAGGAGAGGGCGCGGATGAAGCAGAGAGAGGGGAATGGAACGGAGGCGAGCAGCAGCAGCGACGAAGCCACGGGCGGGTGGGAGGTATAAGAAGGCGAGGCTGCGAGCAAACGTCCGCGGGCGCGGTCTACTCCTCCGAGGGGTTGGGTCGCCACGTGGAAACACGATGGATTCGACTAAACAAATGCGGTTTGGAGCCTGTGGCGGGGCCTTATCCTCGTAGGCTCGCTTTTGCGCCCCCACTCGCTCTTTCCTTTTGCCTAATCTATTTTTTCTTTGCCTAATCTATTTTCTCTTTGCTCTTGACGACGACGAAAGTGATGGGATCCCCTGTTGATTTGCGCGGATCAGAGAGCCCCTGGTAATCCAACAACCATTCACTGGTCGATCTGTCCCTGACATGGCAGCCGCGACAAAACGATTGCCAGTTTACCACTCTATCCTCATCCTACCCAAAACTTTCCTACTTGTACCCAACCCCGTGTTGACCCGAGTAATTCCCTTGTAATACACCGCCCCGCCCGATTGGTGGTGCCGTAAAAGCCCCGTACTTTTGCGACAACGACGTCCGTCTCGACCCAAATCCAGCATCCAGGGCTCCAGGCGCTCTCTCCCGGAGCGTTTTTGCTTCCGCCTCTGGCGCGTGTCACGTGTCGCTTGCAGTGATCTCCGTGCGTAACGCGGGTGGTTTGCCGTTTTTCGGTCGCGCCTCGCTAGGAAAAGTGAAGCTGACGGTTCGTGCGGACGGAGAAGGGGATTTGGCCATGGGCCACGGGAATTTTTGGGCTGTGCGCGAGCGCGTGGCCGAAAGATGCAGGCGAAAAGCGGTGGCCCGGCCCGCGCATCGAAGCGGAACAAACGACCGGACAGGAACAGACGGTGAGAGGATCTATCTGAATCTGACTCTTCAAGCTGCCAACGGCACGCAACGGGACACCGGCCGGCCGTGCGTGCAAAGCGGCGCCATGCCGGCAGTCTTTATACGATACGAGCGGCTGATATCCCCTAGGTCCGTGTGTCAGCTGCTTTATCGACTGCTAGGTTTATCTTATGCCTCGGTCTTTTTAAAACGTTCTGTTTTTACATAAACTTCCTATATAAAATTATTTTATATAAAATTATTTAAAAACAAATAAATTTATTTTTTAATTTTTTAATAATTAATATTTAATTAATTATACGCTAATAATATTTTTCGTTTTAGGTGTGTTTTATAAGCCACACAAACAAACTAAATCCAACGCCATCTTAGATTGGTCGAAAAAAAAACTTTTCTCTCTTTGGCGTGAGAAAATTAGGGAAACGGGAAAGAGAAGAGAATCGCGTGCATGATGCATGAGAGAGGTCAGAAGATCGATTGCCAATTGCGTGATCCACGTTCAACGGGAGAAAATCAGAAAAGAGGGGAAACAGTCGGACCAAGGGGCCAAAAGCTAATCCATTATGGAATCATTCATTGGCGTTGCCGATCCAGCGCAATCAGTGGCAATGATCGTGACATACAGTGGAGCTTCCTTGGCGTCGCATCTTAACCCATTTTCGGTGATTACATAATATCTCTAGATAAAATACATGCAATGTTTTTTTTATGTGTTCTTGAAAAAGCTCTATAGAATACTAAATATTATCTTTTCGTATAATCTATACTCTGTGTATCATGGAACAATTTGAAATTATCCGATCATAGAGGACAAAATATGGATGTGATTGTGAGGACCTGCGTTGTCCGGTCGGTTTTCGGTCCTACCACATCTATTAATTCTGATGCACATAACTAACCACACATTTTATGGACATGCTAAAGTCTGCAAATGTGAACAACAACCATCAACCAAAGATTGATGTCACTAGTCTATTTCTCCAAATTATAGAACGGGAATAAAAGTAAGTTGTCACGGTTTTAAAATTTACGGTTTGTGTGTGTGTGGGTGGGGGTGGGGGTGTTAAAACATGAATATATCTACAAAGTAAATTTAATTAACATAAATTATATAACTAACTAAACATATCGACGAAAGTACCTATTCACGTCATTGCAAATAACTACATAGGGTGACTTAAATTACGAATGTCTAAGAATTAATTTAATCAAGTCAAAGTGTTTTACGCGTGAAGTAACTATGACATCGTTTCCTTGATTGAGAATTTAATAAAGTCTAAACGTAATTTACACAGATGATAGAAGTAACTATGATACAGTCTTGTTGACTAAGCTTTTAGTGTTTATTTTCGTTTGTTTTTCTCTTAGGTGCATATACATCATATATGCAACTATGCAAGAGGGCCAGGCTGTGAGCCTGTGACTGCTTGCACTGAGGACACTATCCATGCTACATCCGCTCTAGAAACAGAGCGCCTAATACATGCACGTGCTTGTTATTTTTACAGGAGCACACGGGCGGTAGTCGCCTGCTTATCTTTTGCGTGAAATGGACAATAGTGCACAGATATCCGTGCTAATTCAGGTAAATTTATCGATCTGATCCTTCATATGCTAGGGAAACTTTGAACATTATTATATATCTATACAGGCGCTGTGCAAATGTTAGTCGAAGAAATAATAAATAAATCTAATCACCCATTTAGGTGAGATCAAATTATAATGGCTTAGATTAAAAGAAGAATACATAATCGACCAATTACTATTACAAGTTTGGGATTAAATTAGTAATGTTACAAATATAAAGTCCAGGACGTGTACTTCCTGTATTTTCATAATTACGTGACCTTGGTTTGATAGCAGTGTTTATCATACCGTTTTGGGTTACCGTCTTCCATGGTATGGTGGTTATTGAAACTGTACGAAATTCATTTTTAAAAAATTGAATTCAAAATTTTTAAATCTCACGATAGGATCGCGGTTATCGTGCGATAACCACATAGCAAGCCACGGTACGTTGAAGCTAAAAAGAAAAAATACGAAAAAAATTGTAAAACGTAGTAAAAATTCTAAAAAAATATAGATATCTCTAAAAAACAATGTAATATTACATAATTTTTTTGCATAACCCTTGCTATTGTTTTTACATTTAAATAAAATAGAAATTATATTCCAACCCATCTCTTATTTTTTTAATTTCGATGGAGCTCCAAAATATGAAGTAAACTTTGTTATTTTCACAATCTTTCTTCACCATAGTGATCCATAATTCAAATACTACATATTAGAATTTTTTAGGTTTTTTAAAAATTTAAATTCGAATGAAATTTATTCAAACCAAATCGCAAGTAATCGATACCGTATCTGGTGGTTTGGGCGGTAACCGCGGTAACACGGTTTGGCACACCCTATTTGATAGTTCTTAACTTTGAATCTTAAAATAAATAAATAAAACTAAAATTTAGGCTCAAAGTTAAAAATTAAAGAGCCCACACCAAACACAACTTTATATAATTATTTGCTTTGAGTCCACATCTGTTATGACTTTCTATTTATCAATTCTGAATCCATTTCAGAATTAAGGCTCCATATCAGTCTTTTTAGGGAAAAGGCTCCACATCAGCTAACAACTATTTTTTAATTTTGGAATTATTACATTAGTAAAAACTACAATTGAATCTCGAACAATGTACAACTTGGTATTCGATAATTGTGAATTTTCTAATTATTATAAGAAGAAATAGAAAGTAACAAAAAGGAGTATTAGAGTTGGATTTTGTATATAATTATTTTTGTACTAATTTTAAATTCTAGGGGTATTAAGGAAAATTAAAATATTTTACTCTTAACTAATCCTTTCTTTGCAAGCATATACCTTTAAATACTTCAAACAAAGTTTAAATACATATAAAATATTACCTCCGTCTCAAAAAAATTACATTATTGGCTATGCTCCTGTATAACTAAGAAATGCATCTCACATACGGAAAGAGTAAAGTCGATCGACATCACTACCCTACCAACTAATTTTACTCGTTCATCACATGATACATCCAACAACCTCTATCTTCTGCATCTATTGAAATCCGACGGCCGACATCATTCCCCTCCCCACAGATCCCCCTCTCTCCCTCCCTGCGAGAGACGCACCCACCCCCAAACCACCACCCACAGGCCGCAACAGCCCCATCCCGTTCTCCCCACCACCCCGCCTACCCCAAACCCTAAATCGCCGCCGCCTCTTCAATAGTCGTCGTCTTGAGTGCTGCCGCTCCATCATCGCCAAAACACCGTCGCAGCGGTGTCAAGTGCGTCGCCTTCATCCTGTTCTCCCCACCACTCCGGCGCTAGATAGGAATCTCGCCCAATCCGGCGCACCCCCATCGCCTTCGCTCTTACGCTGCAGCAATGCTCGCTCTTCCGCCGCCACTGTGCTCCATCGCCATACTCACTCTTTCGTTGCCGCCGATTTGTCCAGTCCAGGGTAGGGATCACGTAACCCCCACTTCGTCCAGTCCGGCGCTGCCGCCTCCTCTCTAGCACCGATCGTCGCCCCGCCTTCCCCTCCCATCTCCTCCCGTCCACTGCTCGCCGCTACCACGGTGACGCGGACGCCGAGGGTTCGCGGAGAGAGCATTGAGTCGCAGCCCGTCGCCGGCATCACCTATGTCCCTCCAATCTGGTGGCCGCGAGCTCTCCTTTGAGGTCCTAGCAGGCAACCTCTTAGCCACAGCCGCCGCCGATCTCTCCCTCTACTCCCTCCCCGAGTCCACCCCCGAATTCAGGCGAGAAGAGGGTGAGTCGCGTGATGCTGTCGTGCGCGCGAGTTCTGGCACTGCGTCGCCATGAACTACCTCTCCGCCCGGTGGATCTTGTGGCTGTTGCTGCAGTCGGCGCCGTTCTTGCACCTAGGCTCGGCGCCGTGGCTGCATGAGATGCAACTGCATGGTGCTCTAATCTGTTCCATCTTCTTTTCATCTTTCTTTTCTTACTTACTTTGTACTCTTGGCCAACAGCAGCTCATAATAATTTGGATCAGATTTTGGCAGGGGGAGGAAAAAGAAGTGAGCTACACGTCCCCGGCAGCAATATGAGACCGAGAAATTTGTCTTACCTGTCCAGGCAAGATTAATGGAATTGGTATGTTTTTCCTCTTACTTCCGATATTTATATTAGATTGTCTATTTATATTTCTATAATATTAGATTGAGTTGAGCTGATAAAGAACCATGCTAGTCTTATAGTATCCGATTACCGTGTTTATAATATTGTCTTATGTGAGTAGGATTTCAAAATTTTATATTTGGTTTGGTTCTATTTTGCTGAGGAACTTCTGAAAAAAGATATGGACAAACCTATATGAAATTGCATTTCCAACCAGTTGCGCATTCAAGAATTACAATCGTAGCTGCACATCAGTTTCTTCTTAGACAGCAACAGCTTTTTGGTTTTGAAATGATCAAGAAGTTAGTAGTGAGAGGTATGGTTGCACATGATCCTACGTACTTTTTTTATTCTTTTCTGCCAACAGCTCTCTTCTTTTTCATTACTACAACTTTAGATGGCTCATGGATGGATTTAGTTTTTTGTACTACTAGAGGTGCATACGGCATGCTATGGTTTTTATTTTAGTAGAAAGATTGTTGCCATGTCTTTTATTTGCCATTTTTTGTTTTAGAATTGTATTGGTAAACAAATCGGTTTTCTTCAGAAAGTTAAGTCCATCCCTTATGCAATGCTATTTGGTTTAGAATGGAGTAGGAGAAAGTTAAGTCCATTGGCAGTTGTGCAAGAATGTAGAGTAGATTCAGCAGGAGCAAGGTAAAAGATCATATTCTCTTGAGTACTTTTTTGAAATATATGTTGAGCTGAAAGATATGTGGAGAAATTGTGGTAAACTGACCATACTTGGTGATAACTTGGCATTGTATTTTTGAAAATTAACTTAGTATGACTTGAAGGAGAGGAAATCATGGGTGAAATATCAAAAGCTTACCCCTATTTAACACTGGACAACTCTTCAATCCAGGTACTATTTCAATATTTTAAGTTCAAGGTGAAAAGTCTGTGAAATACAATTAGACTGGGAGTTGTTCTTGAATTTATTTTGTCAGGTTTAAGGAAGATTAGATAGAGTGTACAATACAATCGTGGATGACACACAAATGTTTATACAACAATTGAATATAATTCATGTGTACGGCACACTAAAAAATATCCCTTTCTTTCAGTTAATATTTAATTGACAAATATATGAATTTACCCTATTTGTTGGAGAATACACATGTATTGCAATATTTAGAACTGTTAGATATGTTCCCAGGTAACATGCAAAAGAAGCTTTCAGAGAGCTCATTTCAGATTGTTTATTTTCAAGATAGTCGAACCTATAAATGGACTCAAGTATAAGTCTATAGTATAGGTTTCATCTTCTTTGTACCATATAAGTTCAATGTGAAAAGGCTGGTTAGCTGGATCCAAAACTGAAGCTTGTACTATGGTCTAGGAAGAGTAAATTCTTATTTTCCCAGTATTCTGCTTTGATTGCTATATATCTTCCAGTGCAACAGAAAACACCCTAAGCCACAATGTAATTTGTATATATACTGCAGCTAGCTTCGATTTGAGATATTGGGTACAAAACTATTGCAAAAGTTTTGAATTGGAAAGTCATGATATTTCAATCATTTACCACGTTTTAAAAATGTAATATGTAAAATATATAACATTGTCACTTTTTTCTTGCAATGATCTTGGCCTTGGCATACCTTTTTCCAATGTTCAATTTCAGATTTTTAGCGCTGAAAAAAAGCAAACAATAAATTTGATTGTGTTTGGTAGATATACACGGTTGTTGCTAATGTTAAGTTGGCACTAGCCGTCTAGCCGACGATGTATGTTGTTTTTTATTTTTCACTTCTACAAAAATGATAGCTGTGTTGTCCCCTCATAATTAACATGTCACGTTTTAAATTTGAACCGATTCTTAATGTATGCATGAACTCTTATCTGTAATAGGCTGAAACTGGTGGCCTCACCAAGGAAGAGTACAGGATAAAACTTTCACAGAACTATAGTTGCTTGATCGGTATGCTAAAGCCTTTTGACGAATTGATCATTTTTCCAGAAGAGCAGTGCAAGGTGATTGGTCACAAACAACATTAGCATCACTCAATCAGTACCAAGAAGTGCTTCGAAAGCGTTTTTGGAAATGCCTTCAAACAATATGATCCATCTTTTTTTCATCTTGATATACTAGCTGAGACCTTGTTCATGATGCCTTGCTAGATATATGAATATTCAGTGCTTCATATTTTTTTTAGAGAAAAGGCTCGATGAGCCTGGCTTTATTGAAAGCTTAAAGATGTTTGACACAGATTGCTGGGGACACCAGCTTGCTAGATCATAAACCAGACACCTAACATCACTTCCCATCTACGGATACACAGCAAGATACGGAAAGTAGAGACAAACTACAAAAACCAACAACATCAAACATCTACCCTGGGTAAAACGCCATCAAGCACATGTAGATGTGCCAATCAAAGTCAACACCTTTGGGAAATACTTTGCTCTTTTTCAAAATAAAATGGTGAGTCTTCTGAATTCTGATTCTTTCTGATGTAGCACATTTATGTATTTAGTCAGTGGTTCATTGCCTCATTGGACAGGCTGAAGTTGCAGTCTGTCCAACCTTCACTTTCAATTAATCTGTGATCTTTTGCTTACGTAAAAGAGATATAGCCGTATAGGAAATAGAAAGTTTTATAAACTGTAGTACACTAGTACAGGTCTATCCCCATAGCAGAATGTGTAAATCACCGTCTATGGCTAGTACTTTTGTCGGGTACAGATTCAGAGGTTGATACGAGTGTTTAATGATTAAGATGGATGTCTGCCATTCTTATACTGTTGTAGGGTGCAAAAAGTAATATGGAAAGTCTTGCTTTTAAATTTCAGACTCCATTTGAATACTCTTCTGACTTGTTTTTGTTTGAGTTCCATATTCCCTTGTGAGGTGCCATAACTTTCTGGTGTCTGTTGAAGTAGAAAGATTCCAGATATACTAGTGTTGGAACTTGCACATTGACAGTATATAGATGCACATAAATGGATCAATTTAGCAAGTTTTATTCAGTCTGGACCTGCGTTGTTTTCCTGTAACTTAGCTGGGGCCCTGGGAAAAGGTTTTGCCTGGTTTGTAGATGACTAGATGAGAGTGGCTGCCATCTCTTCTGTGCAAAAGTCTGAAATACCCTTGGAGAGCAGTACAGGTGAAGATATAATCAGTTGGAAGTGGAATGTTGCAGATGTGCAAAGGTGGTGATTATGTGTGTGCTGAGCAAAGAACTGAGAGTTGCACTGAAGATCACTATGTTGCTACGGCAATGGTGGGCAGAGAGAGCTAGAATTAGTAAAGCTAGAAGATGGATTCAACTGAAACCTTTCATTCCAGGCCAGGTGATGTTCTGAAGAATTTCTGGATTTTTTTAGCTAAATAACATATCTGATACCTACCCATGAATAATTGAAAATGAAAAAAAATCTAGATATGAAGTATGGAAAGAGGGATGAATTTACATTCCGTTTTTTTATTGTGGTTCAAGTTCAGTAAAATTGCATTGCAATTCAAATTCAGTGAACTAACAAATTGGATGATTGCACTTTCTTCTTGCAATATTCTACTTTATTGCTCTTCAGTCAAACATTTGCCTAAGGTCACAGAGTGCAACTTGTATTTGTGATCGCAGGTACTTCAAAGGGTCAGCAGGTTATTGAGCTTCCAGCAGGTCCAGGAACACCATCGAGTTCCCTTGAATTGTGCTGATAGCTAGCAAGCTTTTTGAGAGCAATCTGCTAATTGTACAGAACTTTTACGAAAATCTTCATCAGGTTAATTATAGCATGAGTTTGTATTTTATATCTGTGGAGATGTGCCTTGCACGTGCATATTTACTAGTTTCATATAGGGAAACTATTTTGATCCTACGAGGGGATGTTCTCTCATTTGTTTAAAAACCTTGTGAAACATTCTCAAAAAATTTGAAAACATTCATACAACATACATAGACTACTACACAAAATTTTAGATCCAAACTCAACTAACACATTGAGACATGAAAAAGATAAATTCAACTGTTAAGACTTGAATTTGTCTTTTTTTTCTCAATGTATAGGTCGAATTTGAGCTAGATTTTTTGGTGAAGTGATAGATGTCACTATACTTTATATTGTTAAAATTTTTCACAACCATTCACATTGAATTTGGAAAAAAAGATCACGAGTGGACATCCCTTCAAGGGATTAGAATCCATTCCCTTTGAATTAGAAGATTGTTACCTTCACAGCATGAAAGATGCAAATCGGAACAGCCGAATCAATCTTCATTCCACACTGAAAGAGTGATTTATATGGTCACAAATGAAATACAGATCCATAAATGACATTAAACGGGCATGAGGGACTGCACACTGATGGTTGCTATGGTGATGGCGCATCATATAACATAATAATAACAATAGGCTGACGATCTTTCGGCCCGTTTGCCACCCAGGCGTCCACCATATCGGCCCATCCACTGTGTCAATCGACTTAGGCATTCAAGCATTCATCTTCATCACAACAGTTTATTTAAGGAATTAAGGTTACTGCATCGTTTGATAATAGGATGGCACAATTGTCTAAACATAACTGAAGCTTTCAGTCAACTTGTAGCATGTCAGAATCTTCAGTACCAACATTCAGAGAGGAAAAAAAAAAGAATCTTCAGTACCCATAATCTCAATTCTCAATATCGTTCCAGTTTTTAGACAAATCTCATCTTGATGTTTATTCACCTGGGGTGGTTAGTGAAGGTAGATACAATTTACAAGCTTCCACTCCAACAAAATTGCATGAATTTGAAAACCAAAGAAACAATCGCAAGGATTTGAAACGGAGTCTAATTCACAGTGACAGCATTACGTGTATATATACACGAACAAAATGATGCAATTCATTCGATCGCAACTTTGACGATCACGTACGGCTAACAGTCCCCGGTGCTCGCCGTCCGGGGCACCGAAATTCCGGTGTTACACCCGGCCGACACGTCCGGCCTGCCTGCTAGCGGTGGTCCGCCTGCTCAGCCTCTCCGTGCCGGTCACCTCGCCGCTGGAGCCGGCCGTCCTCTGCACGTCCACCGTCATCTCCCCCGTGTCGCCGCCGGCTGCGCTGGTGGTGTACTCGCTGGACGGGTTCAGCCCGTACTCGCTCGTCGGCTCGTTGTACTCGCTGCTCGTGTACTCACTGACGGTGCCCGTCCCGGTGGCTGAGCCGAAAGCCATCCTCCTGAGCCGCCTCATCTGGTCCGTCGTGCCGCCTCCCGTCCGCTGCATCGCGCTCTGCCCCGGCGTCACGCCGGCGTTCAGGTCCTCCGCCGCCAGCTCGCCCTCCAGGTAACGCACGATCTGACCGTTCGAGTGTCACCGTTCAGTACACAAACAACATGATTGCTGAAACCGGAAGCCGTGCAGTGTGCGCTGTGTGTTTTGTGTCAGATCAGTGAAGGTGTGAGGAGTTTTGGCGGGAACCTGGCTCATCCGCGGGCGAGACCGCGCGGTTTGGCGCACGGCGGCGGCCGCGCAGGCGATCAGTCGCTCCATGTCGTACGAGTCGTAGTTGGTCTCCAGCCTCGGATCGATTAGCTCCTCGAAGTTCCCCTCATCCACGGCTCTCCCTAGCAGGGGTTTCGCCTGTTGGACACAGAGATGACATCTTTCACCAGTAGTCGCAAATGGAAATCTACGTGTTTGGTTCAAGACTTCGAAGCCCACTCACCCAAGCAACCAATGTGTCAGGCTGGTCACCATGAGACATCATTATAGGCTTCTTCCCGGTGATCAGCTCCAGCAGCATCACGCCGAAAGAGAAGACGTCGGACCGGTCGTTCACCTTGCCAGTGGCAGCATATTCTGGAGCCAAATATCTGGAGAGACAAGTTTTTGACAGCACAAAATTTAGTCTGCGTGGTCCGTGCACTGAGGCACTTTTGACGTACGAGGGTAATTGATTGTTGGGTTGTGACGTGTTTACCCAAAAGTTCCCATTACGCGCGTAGAAACAGCAGTCTGTTCAGCGGCTTGGTACTTGGCCAACCCAAAATCTGCAACCTGTACATTCAAGTGTGCACCTTCGCGATGAATACGCGCATACGTCAATTATTGCAGGTTCCAAAATTTCGCGATTTACCTTTGGCTCGAAGGTGTAGTCCAGCAGGATGTTGGCCGCCTTGATGTCTCTATGAATAATCTTAGGATGACCTGACAACAGTCAAAGCAGGCCATCTCGTCAGAAACCACAAATCTTCAGAATTTTGTAACATATACAGAGGAGGACGCGAAACATCAACAGACTCACAGTCCTCGTGCAAATACGCGAGTCCTTTGGCAGAGCCGACCGCGATCTTCCACCGCCGCGGCCAGTCCAGCGCCGGCCGGCCGCTCCCTGAAGAGACCACCCAATGCAATCACTCGTGTCGCGCAGCTCCAGCATTTTGACGCAGCAATAGTAGCATCCAGCCAGCGCACATGTACTTACCGTGCAGGTGGAACTCGAGGGTCTTGTTGGGGACGTACTCGTAGACGAGAAGGCGCTGCTCGCCGTAGATGCAGTAGCCGACGAGGGAGACGAGGTTCTTGTGGTGCACGCGGCTGATGATCTCCACCTCGGCGCGGAACTCGCGCTCGCCCTGCCCGCTGCCGGAGCGCAGCTTCTTGATGGCCACCTCCTGCCCACGCACCGTTCCCTTGTACACTTGCCCGAACCCGCCCTGCCCGAGCAGGTTCGATTCCGAGAACCCGTCCGTCGCCGCCGCCAGCTCGTCGTACCCGAACGCGCCACCCGTCACCACGATGCCCGGCAGCGCCGACGCCGACTCCGACGCCCCGCTGCTACTCACAAACGAGTGCGGCGGCAGCAGCGGCGGCGTCGACGATGGGCTCGGCGATAGCGCGTGGGACTGCTGCTGCGACGGCGGCCGGTGCGGGTCGTAGAATTCGGCTGGTGGCACCGCAACAAACAGTGAAACATCGATCAGCTCAACGCCGCGCACAGATCGATGCATCCAAACACACAATTCCTCGAGAAAATTTCACGAGCATTTCAACCAGACAAAATTGTCAGCACCAACAGTACAGAACCTCGCGTGCGCGCTCGCGAGACACTGGACACGAGTCGGACGCGACGGTATACGTCGCACTCTACGCGATGCTGCCGTGTCCCTATCACCACCATCGGTCACCCGCAACGACTAATGGAGGGCGTGGATAGAGCTAACAACGCAAAAGCTGGGCCCGTGACGCGCATTGTGACATCGACGTGGGCGCGACGTAGCATGATCTCGGTGCAACCAACACAGCCGCGCGCGTGCCAACTGACAAGGAAGGGGAATACGCGCATACGTACCTGGGAAGGGTGGGAACCCCGGGTGCGGCGGCGGCTGGTGGCGGCGACGGCGCCTCTTGCCAACGAAGAAGTAAATCAGCCCGGCCGCGAGGCCGAGCACGACCACCGCGGCGACGGCCACGCCGACGGCCACGACGGTCCCGTTGTTGGAGGACTTGGAGCCGGACGATGCCGACTGCGGCGGTGAGGGCGGCGGCGGTGGAGACAAAGATATTCGCGAGGGCGGAGGCGCCGCTGGTGAAGCTGGGCCGTTGATGGGAGGCGGTGGCGGGGACGGGGCTTCGTTACTCGGTGGCGGAGCGGTTGGGACATCGGGGGGCGGCGGGCTTGCGACAGGCGGAGGAGTGGAGGGCACTTTCACCGGCGGAGGTGGGGACGGCGTCACCGGTGTTGGGGTCGGCGTCGGCGTCGCCCTTGGTGGAGGTGGAGAAGGCGACACTGGTGGAGGAGGAGTCACCGGAGGGGGGCTCACCGGGGGAGGTGTAGCCGGCGGGGGGCTCACCGGGGGAGGTGTCACCGGTGGGGGGCTCACGGTGGGAGGTGTCACAGGTGGGGGGCTCACCGGAGGAGGTGTCACCGGCGGTGGCGTCACCGGAGGGGGTGACACCGGTGGGGGAGTAGTCGCCGGAGGAGGTGTCACGGGCGGTGTCTGCGGCGGTGGAGCCGTCGGTGTAACCGGCGCCGGAGAGGACATGGTGGCACGCGGCGCAAGTGCAACGTTAGGCTCTCGGTATGATCCGACGACCACGACCAAAGACCAATGGGCAAAAGAGAATTGAGAAGATTATGTGCAGATATCTATGAGCTGGACGCAGTTCACCACGAGGTGGTTTCCACTTTGGCCGTGTACAGCTTCTTCGCTTTGCTTGCTTGCCTGGTTCAAGCGAAAGCAATATGATATATGCACAAGCGAAACTTGGCATCCCTTAAAAAAACTCTAATCTCTTCTGTCCTTGGTACGATGGTAGCTAGCCAGGGTTGTTAGATAAGATTGACCGCGTTGAAGTCAGAGTTCGGTTCGGTTGTGCCTCGTTGTGTTAGGATCAGTAATGGCTCTAAACTGCTAATCATGAACTTAATCATGTGTTTTGATGCAGCTGTCACAGGTAGACCTGGTCAGATACAGGCAGACAGCGTGACACCAGCACTTAGCAGCCTCACCAACTTCGGTTGCAAGGGAGAAGTGAGCCAATGACAAGGCTAGACGGCTCATTGCGTGAAGTAGCAAACACAAACCACTTGCCGACTTGTACAGTTGTACTACTTTCTGAGCAGTGGCTGCAGTTTATGTTTTCTCAGGAGACGAGACAACAGACAAGTACGGCCACCGATCAGCATGCAATATTCTGAAAAGATCGATTTATTTAGTATTCTGAAACGATCGATTTACTAGTATGCTCTGATGATAAAAGTTTGTGACTGTCCCGATCCATCGAGTGGATCAGTGGAGAGTATTGCTCTTCTTGGCAACTTACCGAAAAGTGGTATTGGTTAAGAAAATAAGCCGCCTATAGGCAGCACACGCAAAACCATCAATTTGGCTTGACTGTTTCATGGGCGGAAAGGGATGTCAAGGATGTGTTTGGTTTGAGAATGAAGTGGGATGGGTTAGATCTATTCCTGTTTTTTAGGATGGGTTGGTTCTAGTTTTTGTTTGGTTGGAAGGATAGAATGAACCATATTTTTTTGTTTGGTTGGAGGAATAAAAGGGGATGGAATGATTCTATCACCTGTTTGGATAGAAGGATGATCCTAGGATGGCCGGCGCCGGGAAGGTCCGCATCGAGGAGGAGCTCGTCTCCGGGGCCTGCGCCATCGCCGCTCCCCCCTGCCTGCGTTGCCGCTCCCCCTTGGCCTGCGCCGTGCCGTCCCCCGGCGCCGCGCTGTTCGACCTGGAGGCGGCGATGTGCAGCCACGGCGCTGGTTCGCCCCCTCCGCCTCACCTTCGACCCTGCCGTCTCTGTCGCCGCCCCGCTCCCTGGCCTGCGCCGTCGCCGCTCCGCTCCCTGGCCTGCGCCGCTCCCAGCTCCCTGCGCCGTCGCCGCCCTGCCTGCGCCGCTCCTAGCTCCCTGGCCTGCGCCGCTCTTTGACGCGTCCGAGGTGGGTCGGCTCGGTCCGGCCGTTTTGGCCGGATCAATGGAACCCGAATATCAGAGGAATATTCCCTCCTGGGTCCATCCCATTCCCTCTAACCCACAAACCAAACACCCATAAAAATAGGATGAATCCAACCCAACCTATCCCATTCTTGGAACCAAACACACCCCAAGAGATTGATTTCGTCACGGTGTCACGATCTTCTATACTACATATTGGCACTTGGCAGGTAGGGTGCATATTTTTGCTGTCTATGCATAAATCAGTTCTGGTAGGCGAAAAAGGCAACTAACTGGAATATTGGAGTGACCAGCACGTACGTTTCGATGCCCAGCAGTATTCCTAAATCGTTGCGCAAAAAGTTTCGGCAATAAGTAGCACAGAATCAATTTAGTATTTGTTGTGATTTAATTTAGAAATTCAGAATTAATTAGTAGCTAGTAATACTTAGTTTGAAGGCTTAATTATATCTTTTTCATGATTTCATAATTCTGCAATTCATAATTGATAAACATCAAATTATACTTAGTTTGGAGTCTCAGTTACAACCTTTTATAATTTAATAATTATGATATTCATAATTACTAAATATCGAGTTGTATTTGGTTTGTAAGTCACGATTCTAATTTTTTTTATGATTTATTAGTTCCAAAATTCATAATTCAATAAATATAAAATTGTGCTTAGTTTGGAGTCTCAATTATAGCTTTCTATGATTTAATAATTCTAAAATTCGTAATTAATAAATAGTGAGTTGTACTCAGTTTGGAGTCTTAATTATATATCTTTTTGTATTTAATAATTCTAGAATTTAGAATTAATCACTACCTAGTTGTTCTCATGTTGAACTGTCAATTTATTGTTATATTAATTTAATTCCAAAATTTGGAATTAATAAGTAGTGAGTTGTACTTGTTTTGGAGTCTCGCTTTCATATTAAAGTAAAAACGGAACATCACATATGGTTTCCTCTTTAAAGTGGCCCACGATGTTGTGGTGGACATAACACATATTCCATGGGCTTTAGAAGTGGCCTACAATGTAAAACAAACCGGATTTCATGATTGATGGTTATGATAATACAGTCCAGTTAGATATTTCCAGCCAACGTGAAAACTCACTTAGAATGCCTAATTAGTATGAGTATAGATATATTTATTGTGGCAAGTTGACTAGTAATTCTAACCATTGTAGCGCGGGCTAGGTGACTCTAGGTAGCTAATTGATCCCTCAAGTTTCACTTTGAGGTAATTTTTGTCCCTAGAGTTTTATTTTGTCAAAATGTACCCTTTTGCGATGGTCAAAATGCACCTCTTGGCCCATATGGTTCTAAGGTCATCTTATTACTCTATGTAAGGTCAAATTCGATTAACAAATGGAAATTAAAAAATTAACTATATGGAGCGATTGCATTCTTCACAATTTGAGTTTTTTTTGGGGGCGTCAAATTGTGAAATAATAAACAATACCATAATCTATGTGTTTTTAAGTAAATTTCATAAAACCATAGGTATTGTTATCTAAGTTACATAAAATTATAGGGTTTTTGACACGTGGTATAACCCTGGGTATTATGGTCACGTAGTTTCATAAAACCACAAATTTGACCAATTATTCCGTGATACCCCGGTTCTTCTCTTCTTTCTATTTCTGTTTTATTAAGGCACTCCACATGTCATGGTACATAGTTTAATTAAACAAAAGTTCATTAAGGTACCTAATCACTATTTGACCAAATAAGCCAGGCTGGACATGGTTACAAACAGAAGGTGCTGGCATTTGGACGAAAACATCACGGTAAAGGACTAAAAGTTCTAGCAGCATTTTTGGACGAATATGTCTCGGTGAAAGCACTTTAAAAAATTTTGGTTACCCGTAATGGTATTTTTCAACACAAAACTTTTGCCATTGTATTTTTCAAGTTTTGCTTGTTGTTAATTTGCTCAACAACATATGACCTTTATGATGTTACAATTCTATCATTTTGCAACTGGTGAAATCGTTATCACAGTTTAGCCTATTTTTTTTTAAAAAAATATTAGAAATGGTTTACATGTCTAGTCTCTCTGTAGGGCACAATGGTCACATATAGACCTCAATGTCATACACCCGTTATATGTGCTCGGCAGGTTAGAATTTAGGGACCAAGAAACTAAACAAGAATTAGCCTGTTCCAAAGCGAATCAGCTTTGTGGATTGATGAAAGTGACAGCTCGAATATGTGAAATAAATCCAGGATTATCAAGGGCTCAAGTTGACATGGACACGACAGTTCTATAAAAAGATCAGTTATTCAAAACCTCTTTCTTATTATAATATTCTTTGGTGAATGTGCGGAAATTGGTATATCAAGAAACACAATGTGAATTGAAAAATATTATTCCTAATCCTATCAAGTCTAATGTAAATATGTGCTACATACCTAGCTAGTATTTAGGAGGAGGTAGTAGATGTGCATTTGATATGATAGTGCCAATCTTTTCCAAAAAACAAAGGGCACATTAGCTTAATGTTTTCAATATGGTTAAAATGCATCATTTAACCAACCGCACGATGCTAAAACTTTCAATTTACAAGATAATTTCACAGTATCTACTTTCTATATTAACGAAAGCTCATGTAAAGATAAAGAAGAGAGCTAAAGAGTCCTAGAAAAGGATAAATTCCCTATCGGCCACTCAAAACTGATGCTAATCCCTCAGCAAGACATTGAGGAGGAGAATAAGGGATCACAAACTTTTAAAGCGCAAATAAGGAATTCCCCTTCGGCAGATATGCAACATAGCACACGGCCTTGCACTCTGCCCATTTCTCCATAACATGCAAATAATCAGTATAGAAACTACTCATTGCAGAATTATTTGTTTTCTTAGTGTGTAGCTCGAGTTGGACTTGTGAATCTGTACGAGCGACATGGTTGACCATTCTCGATGTATTCAAATTGTTGGTAACTAGTCCCTCCGTCTTCTTGGATTTTGGGGGTATCAATTTATTCTCTAAATATAAGAAATTTTATAATGCTAGTTATCCCATCAACCACTTTTTATTTAAATTCTTTTATATCTTACTCCTCATCTATCATCTCATCCAAACCATTATTTATTTAATGAGAAACATACTAGTATTTTCTCCTCAACCTTAATCTTTCTAAAAAAGAAAAGATCTTTTATATTTGAGGACGGAGGGAGTATAAGGTTTCTGTGAGAAACATTTGCTTTTTAAGTTGTAAAAAAAATTTATTCCATTGTACAATAACACCACTAACTCAACAACATTGTTAGCACACTAGCAAGTCTTCAAAATGGCGCAAATATGCCGTGTGAAGCTCACGACCAGGACCAATTGACCATGATCACCCGCGAGCCCCGACGCCCGCGGACCGCGGTAATCACGCTAACACTGCAAACAGACCGGGACGTAGGCACGTAACAGCCGCGCGAGCGTGTCAAGAAAGGGTAAGCGTATCAGCTGCGATCTGATCAACCGTTAGATGAAGGAAGCAATTCAAGCAATAGCCTGGATCAAACGTAGCGAACAACCAACTTTAGTACTGGCGTACTGCCACACATACCTCAGCAGCTGTGTGTTGTAGGTCTCCGTTTTAGCCAGCCGTTCATGTTTCATATGGCGTTGTGCCTTTATAACGTGAAGGAAAGGGATGGATGAGTTTCCAAGGAAATTAAGGTGATACGTGCGTATGTACCTGGCAACGGTGGGGGCGGCTGCTGTTGGCGACGGCGCTCTTGCCGATGAAAAAGTAGATGAGCCCGGCCGCGAGACCGATGATGACCACCGCAGCGACGGCCACGCCAATACCCACCGCGGTCCCGCTTTTGGACGACGGAGGTGAGGGCAATGTCGTTGGCGCTTCGGCAGACTGTGGCGATGGGGGTGATGGCGGCGGTGAAGATGTGCTTAGTGGTGGAGGCGCCGGTGAAGATGGGGCGTTGTCAGGGGAAGGCAGCGGAGGCGGGGAGCTTTGGACCTCGGTTGGCGGAGGGCCCACGATAGGCGGAGGAGGAGATGGCGCTGGTATGTCTGGCGGAGTTGGCGATGGCGTTACTGGTGTTGGGCTCGGCGTTGGCCTTGGTGGAGGTGGCGGTGGGAAAGTCACTGGAGGAGGCAATGGGGGAGTCCTCGAAGGAGGCGCGGAAGCAAGGGGAATAGCCGGAGGAGGAACAGGAGGTTCAATCGGAGGAGGTACGGGAGGAATCACTGGAGGAGGCACAGGGGGTTTGATTGGAGGAGGCACAGGAGGGATGACCGGCGGAGGCACAGGGGGAATCACCGGAGGAGGCACCGGGGGGATCTCTAGAGGAGGCGGTGGAGGATTCCTCAGAGGAGGCAGCGGAGTATTCGTTGGAGGAGGCGGCCGCTGGTTCTCCGGAGGAGGTGGTGGAGAGTTCCCCGGAGGAGGCTGCGGGGGAGTCACTGGAGAAGACGGTGGAGGTGTTGGTGATGGCGGAGGTGTTGCCAGAGGTGATGGGGGTGGATTCGCTGAAGGAGGTGGCTGTGGAGGCCGATCAAGGGGAGGAGGGGCCTGCGAAGGGCTGGACATGATTGCGCGCCGTGCAACTGTGCAAGTACAACGTACGTGCACCTCCCAGTGTAATCAGTAAACCACCAATAGGTCCAATACCAATGCGAACGAAGAGAAGAGAACATCACGAGCTTATGAGCTTATATAGCTATGTGCTGGACGCAGTCGCCACGAGGTGGTTTTCGCTGTGGTCGTGCAGGTCTTCGCGTTGCATGCTTGCTTCTACTTTCAAGCGACAGCAGCAACAGATGCACACGCGAAACTTGGTATCCCTGAAAAGACTAGGTTAATCTTCTTATTTCTTTTGCCCGGTAGCTATCAGTGTTAGATAAGATTGACCGTGCAGAGTCAGAGTTTGATTGTATCGTGCAAGGATTAGAAATGGTTCGAAACTGCTAATCATGAACTTAGTGATGGGTTTTTGATGCAAGTGTTCCATTAACCAGGTAGACCTGATCAGATACTGGCAGGGCACGCGCGAGCTAATGACATGGTTGACAGCTTAATACGGTCAGTAGAAAACACAAATGAGGCTGACCTGTGTTTTTTTTCTCAGCAGTGGCTTCGATACTTGTATCATCAATCATCAGTAGACAAGTACGGCCAGCAATCAACCTGCAAGATTCAGAAACAATGTCTCTCCTGCTGTTTTTCTGCTCGGAAGTTCGTCACTAGTACGAGAGAGAGAGAGAGAGAGAGAGAGAGAGAGATTCAGGATTTTGACACATGAGGTAGATTTATTGTCATTTGGGTGCCATTATGATGACAAGTCAACTTAGACTGACATGTCGAACTCAACATTAACGCAATTTCTGTGTTTATTTGGTACTACCTCCATCCCTAAAATAGTGCAATCCTGGCAATGCACCTGGACAACTAAAATCAGAAGGAAAGAGCAAACCCGGCCACATCAGTCTTCTTAATTCCATTTTAGAAGCTCAGAAAGCTATCTTGAGAACTTCGAAGAGACAACTAAAGATCAAGCAAAAACTGCACTAGAATAAAACACGGTGACTATGAGGTTATCCAAAATCCTCAATTGGTAAATTGAAATAGCAATTTGGTCACCCATAGACTTTTTGAGTTCATACTTCATGATACACGCCAGCAGAAAGCAGGAACACATCTTGGAAGCAACAAACTAAACAAGAACTAGCAAATACAATGCCAGTAGCTATTGGAGTGGATGAGACAGTGACAGTTTAATATAAAAGAAATTAAGGATATCAAATGTTCAAGTTGAGATGGTTACAACTTGCAACGGTTTTTCTAATATTTGGTGCATGGGGCGACATCCAAAAACATGATATGTGTTAAACAATACTCTAACGTTATTAAGTCTAATCTAACATTTATATCCAGTAGTTTGAAGGAGACTGTAGGTACATATGATATGATAATGGTGCATCAGCAGATCGACTTGCGCGGTCAAAGACAAAAAATAATGTTGTAGAAGCAAATATTTTATAGTTCCTACCATACCATTTTTTCCATACAGAACAGATTAAATTAGTTTATTGTTCCTAGTACGGCTAAAACAAGCCCTTTCAACCAACCACACTACACTAACATTTCCAACAAGAGAATATCACAAAACCTACCTTTCTTACTAACAGTAACAGAAGCTCATTGAAACACTGCAATAGAGAACAGAACTCATTTATAAAAGTATATTGATAGGTATGCAACATAACACGTCTGGCCTGTGGTCACAGCTTCAACTATTACTTTAATGAAAATGATCAGTGGATAACCGAGTCCATGGCTCATCAGTACGGAAGATGTTGCAAATAAGATTCCACCAAACGATACAATAATTATATAGCAAGATGAAAGTCAACTATGGTTCCATCAACATTAGCTTAGCACGCTCTGATGTACTAGCAGTTAAAGAATGCTGACTCTAGAAAACTTATTATCAGAAAACTGCTAGTACTCTTGCCTATTATTTCCATCAGCATGAATCAGAAAAGTAATTCAATCCTGTTTTTTCTCCAGGTCTGCTCAAATACCCTTACCTATTGTTTCAGTAGTCCATGAGCTACTGCTATTGTAACTAACAATTTCACCTATACTGAACGCTGTGAATATATGAAATTTTTATACATGAAAATAGTTGGGTGATGAAAGGAGCATGGAGGTACGGAAGAAAAAAAAAGCTATACCATAGCATGATAGTAAAGTTATGTGAATAAGCTCTCAACCTAAAACAGAGTTGCCCAATATTTGCTGGGCAACTGAGACTACTCAGGCAGTTAGGATATTCACAGACCAGGCCAACACATCTAGCAAGTGCTGAGGGAATGTACCAGTATATTCAAGACATAAAAGGAACTTAATATTTTTATAGGCAAAAACTGAAAAGGTCCTAGACACCTACTCATGTATAGCAAATACACTGGGTAAGTGGGCATAGTGGCTAATGAACAAGTATAATAGAAGAGTACTAAAGTGCAGTAATTTTGAGACTAGAAATCAAATTTCAACCAAGCCACACAGGAATAATTATCATTATCACTTTATCAGTGCCTCAGTGCAACTCCCAATCCATACAATTTTGTTTAGGTTCTATATTGGGTTGCAGTGGAACAGCCCGCAGTAGTGGAGGGAGATGGGTACATAGGGGTACATATGTACCCCCAAATTTTTTGCACAACATACATAATAAGAAGTAGATATCCAATGGAGTAAAAAATCATTTATTTTATCAGATTTGAACTTTCACAAATATATAACATATAAACCAGTTTGTTCATTTGTTAATAAATGCCATTGTTTTCTAGCTGTTCCACTTAACTTCAAAGCTTGAACCCCAGTTACCAAAATTCTGGCTCCGCCACTGACGGCCCATATAACATCAATGCACTCAAAACTCTCAAAGCCAGAATTAATCGTAAGAAAGTTCTTGGTCAATACCTTGCCTCATGGTCATCTCATTGCTGCTATCAGTTTTCTGCATCTCTTCAGCTAATCAATAGCCCACACTATGTAGGCGGTAGGCCACAGACTAGAAAGACGACATGCCAAAATCATTCACTTTGATCCATTTCAGAATTTAATAAATGAAACCACCAAACTACGATTCTAATTAGTACTTGAAGAATCAAAGCAAACAGCATCGTGTAACACTGTGATTTAGCCGAATTAACCAAATAAATTTCCCAGATTTCAGCAGTTGAAAAGACAACAAGTCATTACAGCTTATTCAACAGATCCCACGCAATAGTCTGAGCACTCCAAAATATTCTGTCCAATTAAAACAGTATGGAGAGCAAACCGAATGGAGAGTCATTCTCCCGGTCGCAGCCAGCCAGGCCAGCGGCTCAAAGCATCCATCAGGACTCACAGGAACTTCCTGTACGGCCGGCCGGCGTCCTCGTCCTGCATATGCTGCAACCACACAAGCACAGGCAGATTCATCGTCAGGACCAGGATAAGCCAAGGAGACACGGCAATGAAGAGGGGATTCGGAGAGGGGATTACGAATTCGCGGACGATGCCCTTGTAGACAAGGATGGGGACGGCGAGGCCGAAGAGGCCGACGACGGCGAGGCTGCGGCGGGTCCAGCGGAAGTTGAACTCGAGGTTCTCGCGGCCGGCGTTCCACTCCTCGATCCACTTGTTCTTGTGCACCTCCATGCCGCCACCCATCCTCTCCGCTCCTCTCCTCGATCCGGCGCTGCCGCCTCCTCTCCGGCTGTGAGAATGCGCTGGTGGCTCGAGAAAGGGGAGACCCAACGCCGATCTGGTTTGGGGTTGGGGAGAAGGCTATGGCGTTTGGGGTTGGGAAACGGGGATTACGGATTACCACGATGCCACAATCGGAGAACGAAAGCGTATAGAATAAATGGGCACGCGTTAGCTTCGCGAAGACGGGTTCCGAGGTATTCGTTGCCTTTGTTGAAGCCTGACGACTCTGACTATCTGAAAAGCTTTGATCCGAGAAACAAAGCTGTGGCATCTTGCAATAGGTAGGTTTCCTTTTGAATTTTTTAATACACTAACTAAATACCCATACTTTGCTACAGATAAATAAAAATATATTTTCTATAAAATATGTTACACATCTTTTTTATATAAGAAATATTTACCTTAATTTGATTCTATACGTGGCTATCCATTTAAATTTGATTATTTCAGTTCAAGGAGTAATTTATAAAATTTACAATGAAAGTAGGTAAGGTGCGGCATATTCACTACTAGCTTTTTAAAGTAGTATAGATATTCACTCTGTTTTAAAATATAACAACTTCTATAGCTCAACTTTATCCCAAATATAACAGCCTAATATTTATAAAAGGTGGCATTTACCACTAACCTACCTGTACTACCCATTATATTCATTATCATGTAACCAGTTTGGACCCACACCCTACTCACCCCGATGAGGCAAACAAGTTGTTTTATCCATCTCCTTAATAGCCATGTCTAAAAATTACTATATTTTAGGACGAAGGGAGTAGAAACTAAATTCATAAGCTCGAGATGTAGCAATCCTTTTTTGAAACAGTACAAACGCTTATATACACACACTCATCCCTATGAACGTAAACACGCACTCCGTACCCCCTGTGGGCACCTCTAAGAGACCGGATCGGTATATTTTGAGATTGACGAAGTCACAAAATATGTCTTATTATTGATGGAGATATCGCTATCATTAAAAAAATAATTAGCCATAAATACAAGCATCCGTGCTGGATTGAAGACTCAAACTCGGTAGACATATTTCACCACAAGGAACTTAACTATGGAGGATTATTATGGAGAATTTTGAGTAGTATATATAATCATTATGTACACTTCATGAACACTAAGAAATATTAGCCAAAAACTAGAGAATGGAGCAATCTTCAATTTGTTCTCCCCAGCAATTTGTTCTACTCTCACAGCTAGAAGATAATCCTTTGTGTTTTCACGGAGGTAGATGAACTAATTTTGCTATATTTGTGTTTTTCACGTGAAATCACTAAGGGTCTATTTGGCTTAGTCTATTTGGAACGTAGGAAAACAAAACATAGAAATAGAATGTAGAAAATAAAAATATAGAAATATAAGTGTAAAACAGAAAATTAGAAAACAAAGGAAATAAGTTGGAGTGTTGTTTAGAATAGAGGAATCTTTAGACAGTAAACAATCATTAGCCATAGGAAAGAAAAACAAGAGGTTTGGATAGATTTTAATTTTCGTGTGTTTTAGCTCTCAAACGTAGCGAAAGGAAAATTTTTCTTTGTTTTCTCTTCCTTTAATTCCTTCGGACCATATGGCTCTACGGTGAATATCCCCATTGGAATTGAAACCTTTAAAATCCTTTGAAATTCCATTAATCCAAACAAGGCCTAAGCCCCCCTTTGATTCGGAGAAAAAACATGGGAATTTTGTAGAATTTGTCAGTGTAGTAGATATGACATACTATGTATATATAGGCATACGCCATCGGGATACCGTATACCTATAATATACAGAACGTGAAGACCAGATATGTATAAAGTCACGAACAGAGAAGAAAACGTACTTCGGATAGAGGTGGACTTTATAGTCTGACTCGATTACAACAAGGTTTACTCTGCACGTGTCTTATTTGGGAATATTTGAGTTCTACTTGAAGAAGGGGTCACCTATCGGTATAAATTAAACGCCTCCCAGCAGGGAAGGGTATCGAATCATAAGCTTATAAGTCTAGAAACACCAAGCCAGAGGAAACCTTTCAGCCAAGTCACCGACTATTGCATCCCATCGTTCATAGTTGGTAGATTTGGTAGACAATTGATACAGATTATTGCACTTGTTGAGAATCCCATCCAATACATATAAACTAGAGTAGGGCTATTAACCAGCTTGGGGCATGAACCAGTACAATCTCTTGTCCTGTTTTGTTTCTGCATATCAACAAATACATTGGTACTAGACGATCCCTATGTCCCTAAATACTGTTGTTGGGATCTAATCCCTCGACAGTTGGCGCACCAGGTAAGGGCATGGTATTTTGAAGGATTCATCAAGATGTCTTCAATGAGCGTTGTCAGTGCCCAGGCCAAGGGATGCCAGTTCGGCCTGCTTGCTTAGCACAAAATGTAAGTTATTAATGTTGCGCTTATCGTGGGCCAGCGCCTTCCCAGCTTGGAGTGGATCAAGGGGTTGCGGGGAGGTCTACGTGTCCATCATCCATCCAGAGAAACACTTGAGCTTGGACATCTAGGACTCGAAGGGGCTTGTGGACCCGGTTTAGAGTCCGTCCCCACTGAGCTGCTCGGAGCATGCCACGTGTCCCCTTAGGTGGAAAACGGTTTGTGTTAGCTGGACATCCGGAAACCAGGTCATGGCATGCTTCTGATCATGATCCACCGCTTTGGTCTGCCTAGGGACCGTCATGTATACCTTGACTGGCTAGGTCAAGAGAAGCAGGCATGCCACTCCTTCACAGGAGCCGCCAAGTGGCAATACCCGAGGAGGAGGTCAAATCCTGCACTCCAAGTGTCTGATAGCGAGCACCCCGGCCGTCTTAGGGTGGCCAGGTGGTAGTCTCTCACGTTAAAAGATAGCTGGACAGGTGTCCAATTAGATACCACGTTGTCCTCGGGAGCAATGCGCAAGCTACAGAGCTCGTCCATCGTATTTACTAAAGATTTCTACAGTTTTTCTCTCAGCATTAATGCTGAGAGATACAACGTATCCTAGATGATCTCTCTCAACGGGAGTATACCAGGCGTCCATGAGAGAGAATGAAGACCAGAGGTGGGCCTCGCACGAAGTCCCACAAGATGTCTGCTTCTGTAGTGTTTTAGTGTTGAGTTTAAGGAATTAGCTCAGGCTTATGATGATATACAGTGTTCTTGTGTCTCCTCGAGCGGTGAGCGGCGAGAGCTGTAGGATATAAAAGCTCATCTTAGACCCTACAGTAGGCTTAGACTCTCCAGACCTGCAAGAACCCTAAACTTCTTAGGTTAGCCCATGAGTGCTCAAGAACTTGTAAGAACCCTATAACACCCCTGCCCTGGCACCGCCTACAGCGACACCAGAGAGGAGGCGCCACAGGAGATTGGCGTGAACCAACCCCACGGAACCGCGATTTCTGTATCAGTCCCAGGTAACCTTGCTGGTACCCACAGTGAACGGAGATGTACCATATCAATAATCTAAATAAATAAATAAATATGTATTATACCTTTATAAATTGCAACTTCGGGCAAGCCCTGAGCCGCAACCTTCAAACAAAATAGCAGCAGCGGAATGACAGCGCAGCGAGAACCTAATCCACAAGCAACGGCTTGGGATTAGAAAAGAAACCCTAATCTTCATTTCAAATTCACTCTTCCCAAATGAGGGAAAATAGAAATAGATTGACGTACTCAGCAAATCACGGGAAATGTGAGTTATTCAGGCCACCAAGGAAGGGCTGGGATTTATTTTGTAAACTTTTTTTTAAAACCATTTTCCAAAACCCTAAGTGTGGGTTGTCTCAGTGTCACTGGAAGGAGGCTTTCGCCTCGATCCTGTCCGCAAATTGCTTTGCAACAACTCAAGCGGATAAAACAAATTTTAGTTGATTAAAGTTTTCTAGTCAAATCTACTCTCATACTGGCTGTCTGACCATGACACTGGCTCAAGGGAGTCTGCCCTTAGGCAGCTTTCCATACTCCCCTCATCTATTAGTTTATTTTCACTTTCGTCCTTTCCAGGTTAACTCATTTTTTCTCTATTATTTTTCTTTCACTTTCGTCCTATTTAGGACATCATCTCAACTCATATTCCAATTCTGTGGCTCCTCAATCCATCCATAATCTCCATCCCAAACATACATTGCTTCCACTCGGGAAGCCTAATCTATGATGCCATTTGACATCCCGGTCTACACATACCCATTTTAGACCACATAATGGTCATCCATCAGCTGTCCTGGCCGATTCTGGTAACAGTTCCCAATCCCATAAACCACTTTCGCAATCATTTACAAACAAATCTATGCTAGAGGAATCACTTTACATCGCCTATGACTGTGGGCATGGCTGTTCGAACAGTTCGAGACTCTGTAGAGGTCTATGCTTTACCCACACGACGCGAGCTTACTCCTTCACTGATCAAGTACGGGAGATTCGCGACAGGGCCTTTCAGGAGCCATCCCAGGGTACCTCATGCCCAGTAGACAGGTCAAACCAAATCTCATTTAAGCATCACGCTTTAATCAAATACCCCAAACACCTTGACCGAGTACTTGGCAAGCTTTCATTCCTTGCTCTACTCAGGAACACGAGATATTCCCAACCACCTTATTTCAGCGTTCCACATCTATTGGCATACGAGGTAACCCTGTTTTGGCTGAATACTTAGCCAGGGGCGTCCTATACCACCTGTGTGGTCGCACTGTACTATGATCAGTGCAATTCCCCAAGGAATCGGTCCTTATATGTGTTGACAACCAAATTTGGCATTAGGACAAATTTATAACAAGTTTGGGCCAGATTTGGAACAAACTAGAGCTTTCCCATAGAGGCCGGTCTGACCGCCGTTGTGTGGCCGGTCAGACCGGATGGTGAATTGCGGTCAGACCGCAGGTGTTCGGGAGGTTAGACCGGCAACCCCGAGTCCGAATCCAATTAAGGCAGTTCTCGTGTTTCTTTAGGTGTACACGAGGATTCTTGAGTCCTAATTGATCTCTAAGCCTAATAGGATGTGGAGAATGCTCTGTGGAGGCAAGACCAATCCCCTTTATAAGTGCTATGGCCGGTTCAATTGATATCCCTGTGACAACCAACAATCGATCAATTGAATCGTTCTATCTTTCTACTTTTTAGCCATGTCTTCTACTTTACCTTTTACCTAGTGCGTAGTCCATCAATCTTTGTCGATTTGCGTCGTAAATCGTTCGCCTTTACTGCGAGAGTGCGATATCCTTTGTAGGTTTTGTTGGAATTAGTAAGTGGGCTAAGGCCCATGTGGAGAATAATTCCTAGAAAAATCTCAAAAGCCCACCTCATGGGGAGTGGCATGGGAAGTTTAGTACAACCTTGCTAGTTCTAGGAAAGGGAGACTCTTATACGGGTGAGCTCTTCCTAGCACTTGAGACATGCATAGTGGAGAACTAGAGAAACACGCGCACGCTCGCTCGCCAGGCTAGGCTAGGCGGCGCGCGTACGCGACATGCGCGTGAATGGTCCGCCAAAATTAGCTTCTCATGCTTGCGTAGATGCAGTTTCTTTTTGCAGTTCTGTTTTGCTGTAAATCTTAACAACTTATCCGGAGTTTGTTTTGAACTCACAGGATAACTTGATAAGCATGAAGTCCGGTTAATATACACGCTGTTTATCCGGTTTGATTACGAGATAGAGATCGTGCGGGCGTCCTGATCACGCGTCCTAATATCTCTATAAATACCGAGCTGCTGTCTCCATGCAACATATGCGAAAACAATCTAGGGCTTGCCATCTCTTCTGTTCTGAGCTGTTGTTCGTCGGCACGCACCGGCAGATTGGGAGAGTAGGTCTCCGGAACCCTCGCTTTCGACGTCTTACATTAGGAGAGGGCGAATAAGGTTTTTGGGAAGCGCTACGCGCGACTGCTCGTTGTGCGCCCATCATGGCTCGTCTTCCAGCACGTTCGGGCGCTGCACGTCGTCGTCATCACCTGGTGCCGCGTGTCGTTCGTGTGGTATGTGCTGCGCTCGTGTCTACTCCAAAACAGGATTATAGGTATGTGTACACTATGTCTCCTGTGTTTGATCTATTCATGTTAATTGTTGTCATATACATATTTAGGTCAGATTACATGGTTCTGTTTACTTATGCTATTAATGTCATGATTTATTTATGGAATAAATTAAATCTACATGTGCTTATATTTTCAACAATCCAAAAACCTTATTATAGGCACTGCGATTTTTCGATGGTTGGTTTTGCCGATGCACTGAGGCCGGATAAATTTACCGGTGTGCACTTTAAGAGATGGAAGATTAGGGTCACTCTGTGGCTAACAGCTATGAAGTGCTTCTGGGTGAGTACTGGCAAACTTAAAGGAGTTTTCTCTGCTGATCAGCAGAAAGAATTTGAGGAAGCCACTACTCTCTTTGTGGGATGCATTCTTAGCGTTCTTGGTGATCGTCTGGTCGAGGTGTACATGCATATGAACGACATTAAGGAGTTATGGGATGCACTGAATACCAAATTCGGTGCTACTGATACTAGCAACGACTTATACGTCATGGAGCAATTTCACGATTTCAACATGGTTGACAACCGTTCTGTGGTCGAAGAAGCTCATGAACTACAAACCATTGCTAAGGAATTCGAACTCCTTAAGTGTGCTCTTCCCAACAAATTTGTGACTGCATGCATTATTGCAAAACTATCTTCTTCATGGAGGAGTTTTGGTACTGCACTCAAACACAAGAGACAGGAGTACTCCGTTGAGGGGTTAATTGCGTCTCTTGACGTTGAGGAGAAAGCTCGGGCAAAGGACGCTGCGTAAAAAGGTGATGGTGGGCAGTCTAGTGCCAATGTGGTGCAAAAGATTGCAAACAAGAACAATAAAGGGAAATTTGTCAAAGCCCAACAAACCACCAACTTCAAGAAAAAGAGGAACACCAATAATAAAGAAGAAGATGTCAGAACTTGCTTTGTGTGTGGCTTGCCTGGTCATATTGCCAGGAAGTGTCCACAACATAAGGACATGAAGGCACCTGCAAGACAGACCTCTAAGTCTGTCAATGTGACTATTAGCAATACTAGAGATGGAACCGGGTATGGTAATTTACCTATTGTTCTCTCAGTTAATCAGTCTACTAATTGGTGGGTTGATACGGGGGCCAATGTTCTTGTTTGTGCTAACATATCTTTGTTTTCCTCTTATCAGGTCAGTTGGGATTCCTCCGTCCTAATGGGGAATGGGTCGCATGTTTCTGTTCATGGTATTGGCACGGTAGATCTGAAGTTTACTTCGGAAAAGATCGTGCAACTGAAGAACGTGTAGCATGTCCCTACTATCGACAAGAATCTTGTTAGTGGTTCCCGTCTATGTAGAGACGGGTTTAAGTTGGTATTTAAGTCTAATAAAGCAGTCGTGTCTAAACATGGATATTTTATTGGTAAAGGCTATGAGTACGGAGGCTTATTCCGTTTTTCCTTTCTGATTTCTGCAATAAGTCTGTGAACCATATTTGTGGCAGTGTGGATGATGAGGCCAGTATCTAGCATTCACGTTTATGTCATGTTAATTTTGATTTGATGTCTTGGCTTTCCAGTTTGAATTTAATTCCAAGTTTTTTCATTGTCAAAGGTTCTAAGTGCCATAGTTGTGTGCAATCAAAGCAACCTCGCAAGACCCACAAGGCTGCCGAGGAGAGAAACTTAGCACCACTAGAACTCCTACATTCAGATATTTGTAAAATGAATGGGGTGCTGATGAAGGGTGAAAAATGATATTCATGACTTTGATTGATGATGCAACTAGATTCTATTATGTGTATTTATTGCAAACGAAAGATGAGGCCCTAGACTATTTTAAAATTTATAAGGCAGAAGTTAAAAACCAACTTGACAGAAAGATAAAAAGACTTAGGTCAGATCGTGGTGGAGAGTTTCTCTCTAATGTTTTTGATTTATTTTGTGAGGAACATGTCATTATACATGAGCAAACGTCTCCCTATTCTCCCAAATCTAATGGGATTGCCGAAAGGAAGAATCGTACGTTGATTGACTTGGTGAATGCCATGTTAGACACTGTGGGATTACCTAAGGCATGGTGGGGGGAGGCTTTGTTGACCTCGAATCATGTATTAAATAGAATTCCTAACAGAAATAAGGATAAAACACCATATGAGGTATGGATTGGGAGAAAACCATCACTTTCTTACTTGCGTACATGGGGGTGCCTGGTGAAAGTCAATGTACCAATAACGAAAAAGCGCAAGCTAGGACCTAAAACTGTGGACTGTGTCTTTCTGGGACATGCTCATCATAGCATTGCTTATAGATTTTTAATAGTTAAATCCGATGTACCTGACATGAATACAGGTACAATTTTAGAGTCTCGTGATGCTACGTTTTTTTGAGGGAATTTTCCCAATGAAGGATATACATAGCACTTCTAGTTAATCTTCTGATTTAATCACACCACCAGAACAAACTGAACATACACTTGAACATCTCGCTGAGGAGGATGATAGTGAAGCTCCTAGAAGAGGCAAGAGACAAATGATAGCTAAGTCCTTTGGTGATGACTTCACTATGTACTTTGTGGACAACACTCCTAAATTAATTTCAGAAGCTTATGCATCCCCTGATGCTGACTACTAGAAGGAGGCCGTCCGTAGCGAAATGGACTCCATTATTGCTAACGGGACTTGGGAGGTGACAGAGCGACCCTATGAGTGCAAACCTGTAGGTTGCAAGTGGGTGTTCAAGAAGAAGCTAAGGCCTGACAGTACTATTAAAAAGTACAAGGCTCGGCTTGTGGCCAAGGGCTATACTTGAAAGAAGCGAATATTTCTTTGACACTTACTCACCTATTGCTAGATTGACCACAATTCGCGTACTTCTCTCCTTGGCTGCCTTACATGGTCTTCTCGTTCATCAGATGGACGTTAAGATAGCTTTTCTTAATGGAGAGCTGGATGAGAAAATTTATATGGAGCAACCTGATGGATTTGTAGTAGAAGGTCAAGAAGGCAAGGTGCTAAAGTTGTAAAATCTTTGTATGGTCTAAAACAAGCTCCTAAGCAGTAGCATGAGAAATTCGATAGAACACTAACTTCTGCGGGCTATGCAGTCAATGAGGCAGATGAGTGTGTATATAATCACTATGGTGGGGGTGAGGAAGTTATTCTGTGTTTGTATGTTGATGACATACTAATCTTTGGGACAAACCTTAAGGTAATTAATGGGGTTAAATCATTCTTGTCTCAAAACTTTGATGTGAAAGATCCGGGAGTAGCTAATGTTATCTTAAACATTAAGCTAATCAGAGGTGAGGATGGGATTACACTCTTGCAATCTCATTATATGGAAAAAGTCTTGAGCCGCTTTGGCTATATTGATAGCAAGTCTTCTTCAACTCCTTATGATTTTAGTCTTTTGCTTCGCAAAAAGAAAAGAATTACTAGGAATCAGTTGGAGTACTCCCAGATAATTGGCTCACTTATGTATCTAGCTAGTGCAACTAGGCCAGATATCTCCTTTGTTGTGTGCAAATTGAGCCGGTTTACCTCTAATTCAGGAGATGATCATTGGCGCGCGCTTGAGCGAGTTATGCGCTATCTGAAAGGTACTATAAATATTGGACTTCACTATACTGGGTACCCGTCGGTATTGGAGGGATATAGTGATTCCAACTGATGTTGATGAGATCAAAGCCACTAGTGGATATGTTTTTACACTAGGTGGTGATGCTGTTTCATGGAGGTCGTGCAAACAGACCATTTTGACGAGATCAACCATGGAAGCAAAGCTTACGGCACTAGATACTGCTACTGTTGAGGCAGAATGGCTACGTGATCTATTAATGGATTTGCCTGTGGTTAAAAAACCAGTGCCGGCTATCCTTATGAACTATGACAATCAAACTGTCATTGCTAAGGTGAATAGTTCTAAGGATAATATGAAATCGTCTAGGTATGTGAAGAGACGATTAAAGTCTGTCAGAAAATTAAGAAATTCTGGAATTATAAGTTTGGATTATGTCCAAACAGTTAGCAACCTGGCAGATCCCTTTACGAAGGGGCTATTACGAAATATGATAGATAATGCATCGAGGAAGATGGGAATAAGACCCATGTGAGTTACACTATGGTGGTAACCTAACCTATGTGATCGACAATCCCGTGAATTAGGACCTGGGAAGAACAAGCCATTAGTTAGCGGGAGGAGAGTACCTTTAACTGTCTCCAAGTGAAGATGCATATACTCTCACAAGCTATAAGGCAGGTTGGCCTTTGCCTTAATGTGTTTTGTTGGCTTTGAATAGCGAAGATGCTGTTCTACAGAGCATTCTTAAAAGAACATACCTATATGAGCTCAACCGTTGGTCGCGGTTTATGGAGATTTTGGGTGAATATCTGTAACGCCCCGAAAATCGCCTTAATTAAAAATTATCGTGGTAAATGGAAATACAAGAACACACTAGAAAATCTTTGTTTGAGAAAAGAGTTTGAATAAAATTTTGAAATTTCCAATATTAAAAATCCCAATGTTAAATCTTTAAATAAATACTTGGATGCTTTTATATTCCAGGGGTTCTGTCGGAGTATTTTAAGCATTTGAGTATTTACAATATTAAATTCTTCGTGTTTCATGGTGGCACTTACTTCTGGTAAATTCCCCGTGATTTAATAAACTCTCTGAAATATTCCCGGATTTTTCGGAGCTACAGAATTAATTTTAATGCTATAAAGATCACTAAAGTAAAGTAATTAAATATAAATAAATCCCCTTTCCTTTCCCCTGTTCGGGTCGTTCCTGATTCAGTCCTTTGAAGTCATTCCTGATTCAGTCCTTTGAAGTCATTCCTGATTCAGTCCTTTGAAGTCTTCCCGTTCATCATGAACTCTGACTCCCTTTTTCCTCTAGGGTTTTGTGTCGTTCCTAGAACCCTAAAGTCACCTCGAAAATCTAAATTCGGAATTACCGGATTTATTCATTTTGAAATCCTAGAACTCTTTTGGACTCCCAATTCGAGATCCTTTGTATTCGAAATATTTATATTTCCCTTTAAGATAAATCCCAGATATTCCCTTAAACTCTTTTTCCGTCGAAACAAATCCAAATCTCCAATTGTGTTAGATTTCTCCAAATTCCGGTTCCAATAAAACATCCTCGTCAATTCCCTAATCCTAAAATATTTTACTTGGAATATTCCATTTTCCTGTTCCCGGGAAAATATTATAATTTCCCGCATCTCCAAAATATCACATATTTTGGGAAGTTCAATTATGCTTGAATAATTCGAACTATTGATCTCTGCAAAATAATTCCATTTTATCGGATTCCGAATTATTCCGAGATCGGTTTCCCCAAATATTCTTTGATAAATACCTTCTTTTTCGAATCCCGCAAATATTCTCCCTTTTGAATTCCCAAAATATTCATCTATTTTGGACATATAAATGTTTCCCAGAAATCCCTCTAGTTCCAACCCGATGAATAATCCGATATTTGTTTTCCAAATATTCTCGAATATCCGATATTCTACTCCCAAATTTCCATCGGGAAAATATTCTTCATTCTCTGAATCCCACAATATATTCCGTCTCCCGGACCACCACTACATATATTCTTTTTCTAATTACTTCCAATACTGTTTGATTCCAATATATATATTTATACCTATGTATATATACGTATGTATATATATATGTATGAATGTATATACCTCAATATTCCAAATATTTGTTTCACCCAAAATTCCTTTGACTCGACATTTTAATCATCTCTGGTAATCGAGGTTTTCCCCAAATCAGATTTGACAAAATATCCTTGAGCTTCCAATTTCTAAAATATCCATATATATATATGTATAGATTCTGATTATCAGAATATTCCGACCTCTGAATATTTCTACAAATCTTCAATTCAGAAATATATCTCGAATTTATAAATTCCAATTTTCCAAATTTGGAATTTTATCAGAAGACCCCTCTCCTTTCTCCTTTTCCCCTTTCCTCTTTTCTTCCTTCTTCTGTCCTTCTTCCTGGTCGAGCTCCCGGCCAGGCTGCCACGCCGCCCCGAGACTCCCTGCCAGCCGCGCCTCTCGCTCGCGCCGTGCTCTCCCTCGTCGTGCCCGTGCTGTGCCTCTCCCTTGCCCGTGCCGTGCTCGTGCCCTCTCCTTGCGTGCCCGTGCCGCGCGCCTCTCGCTCGCCGTGCCGCGCCTCTCCTCGGCTCGGCTACGCCCCGGCGCCGCGCCTCCCCTCGGCTGCGCCCACTCGGCCAAGCTAGCCGGTCAGCCCAGCGCCACCCCATACGCTCCGCCCGCAACCGCGCCGCGAATCCGCCGCGTCGCCGCTCCGTGCGCCGCGGAGCCAAGCCATATATATAGCCGCGCCTGCCCCTGTGCCCTAGCCGGCTCTGCTCCTCTCCACGCCGCCAGGCCGCCGCCGCCACCCGTCGCGCGCCCTGCTGTCTCATCTACCGCCGCCCAGCGCCGCTCTCATCCGTGCGCCGCTGGTTCGGAAGCCGCACCGCCGTCTACACCGCCGCCGCGCCGGCGTCCTGCGTGCCTCAGCCGCCGCCGGCTGTCTCTGCTAGCCGCCGGTGAGCATCTCGTATCTGCTTCCTCCTCCTCTGCCTGCTGTCGCCATGGTCGTGTCATCCATCTGCCGTGCGTTGCCGGTGAGCATCTGCCCCGTCGCCTCCATCTTCTCTGCCAGGCGCCGTGCTGTTCCCCGCTCGGCTCGTCGTCGCTGGCATCTACCTGTCCGCTGGAGCCGCCTCCCTCTCCTCTGCCTGTTGATGCGTCGCCGTCGCACCGAAGCGCCTCGCGTCGCTCTGCGAGAAAGCCGCCACACTGCATCTAGCTACCGATCTCTTCTCATCTCCTCCGCTCTGGTGCCCCTCGGCGTCCGCTGCGGTCCGTCGTCCCGACGCTGATGCACCGCCCCGAGGACGTCGCCTCCTCTCGGCCTCCGCCCTGTGCCATCAACCCGTCACCGTCGGTGCCTCATCGTCGTCGCCCTCGCCTCGGCTCCACGCCAACCTCGCCGCCGGCGTCTTTTCTCCTGCTGCCAAATGCCGTCGCCGTGGCCGGCTGCACCGTACCCGGTCTGTCATCCTCATCACCTCTGTATGCTTCGGTTGCCATCGAACCTCATCCCGTGGCACCTCGATCGCCCGATTCCCCAAAGTCAAACCGAGTCACCGGATCTCCGTTGAAACCCTCAGTCCATTCAAGCGATCCCAATCAACTTCGAGTTGTTGGCTCTCTCTCGAGAGCGGTCTCATTCATTGGATCCTTATTATCTAACCTCTTCGCCACATCAGCCACCACATCAATCACCCTCTGTTCCATAGACTTAGTCTATCGTGAGACATGCCTATGACTGTATGCCTCACTCCAGTATCCAACCAAAAATATTATTCTATCCGAGACCGGTGATGTTTGAGGAATATTCCTTTTCCAATTTCCTTTCGGAATTATTCCGAATTCAATATTCCAAAAGCCGTATCTTTTCCGTTTGAAGTCCGAATCGACCCGTTATTCTTCCTAAATTATCTAAAATCATAATTTACTTGTTTATGTATTTTTATGTATTGTTTATTGGAGTTTCTTAGGATTATTATTGTTTTACGTGTAGTTACGTATATCGTCGATTCGGAAGACTGCAGAGTCTGCGGAAGAGTTCGGAAGATTAATTGAAGACGTTTTGCGATTGCAAGGCAAGTCACATGACAATCTCCTTGAGCATGTTGATCCCATTTGTGAAAGTATATTTATTTTAAAGTTATTGCATGAAATGCTTTTGAATGTCATTATATGGGTATTTATTTTACTATCCTATGATCCTTGACTATTATGGCCATGTCGATATTGATTCCTCCTTGATACCCGGGTAATAATATTGACTAGCTAGATGTTTAATTATTTACTGGTAGATTATTTAGGAGTTGCTTAGCCATGCTAGAAACTATAGTGTCATTTTATGTGGGTAATTAATGACTCATTTATGACTAATTATGGATTAATGGCTATATTTTACGACAGTGAGTCGTGGTTGATTAATTAACTATGTCAACTAAAACTTGATGGATGGTGGGTTGTGAGCACCAAGGTTGGAATGTTGCTAGCGGTGCTCATGACAGTTAAAGGACCGGTTTGCGGACTACTTGTTGCGAAGCAACACTCGTGCTAAACAAGCCAGCATGGGTAATGGTAGGATCCAATGTGTAGTACGTTAACGGGGTCCACCATGGTGTGTTGTGGCTGTGTCAATAAGACAACATGGCTGCGTTAATAAGTCATGTCTTGGGCGTTGGATAGTTTTCCCTGTTGGGCGGCCTGATCAGCTCTGCCGGAAACTGGTGGTCCAGCGGGTGGCTCCCTTGTTGTGCGGGTTACATGGAGGGTCTTATCAATTCTTTCCGAGGTACCGTGGTGGTATTAAGGCGCACAGTGATGTGTTGTGGAGTTGTGTCTTGTGGGTAAATTGGTACACCTCTGGCCAGAGTAAACTATTCGAATAGCCGTGCTCGCGGGTTAATGAGCGGCCTAGCAATGTTTCTGTGATTAAGTCTCACACTACTCATTAATGGAAATAAATGATGGAATATGGATAGCTCTGTTTGGAGGAGTTATGGTTTGGGCCTGAACTGCGTTGGAGCGTTGTTCAGTGGTTGATTCAATACTGATTAATAACTAAACTATATTGTTTTTAATGATTTCGATGCAAACTGTTTTAAATGCTGTTTTATGCAAATAAGCATATTATGCTTTCCTTTGGTATCCGGTTGCATTACATTGCATTCCTAGTGTGGCTTGTTGAGTACCGGTGGGTGGTACTCAGTCTTGCATTATTGCAATCTTAGAGTGAAGTTTTGCGTGGAGGAGAAGATGGTGTTTTGGCTTATACCCCAGTTGAGCTGTGTGGCTTGGTGCTGGAAAAAACAAAAAAAGAGCGAAGCTACGCTAGTTTTACGTTCGCTTGCTGTTTTTTCTGTGTGAGGACTAAGTGCTTGTTGTAAGTATTTATCGTTATTTCGTTTTTTGGTTTTATAATTGTCAATTTGTGTACCTCGGCTGATTCTGGACGAGGATTTATTGCACAAATTAGCTTTGGAAATTCTGGTGAATTTCTGGGCGTGACAATATCCTAGGAAGCTCATGAAAGACTAAGGAGTATGACTTATAAGCTCCAACCGAGGGGTAGACTACTGACGGCCTAGTATCAGTCAAAGCTTTGAGTAAAACTTGCTTACACAAAACTTGCAATTGAAGGCGTAGTCCATTATTCAAGTTGTGAATAAGTGTAGCTTAGAGTTCTAGATGGATGTTCAACTTAAACCGGTCTCCATCGAAACACTGGTATATAAACAGTACTTGGAGAATGACAAATCTCTTTGGGACTTTGAGATTTGGTAGGAAATTGTTGGAATTACTAAGTGGGCTAAGGCCCATATGAAGAATAATTCTAGAAAATCTTAAAGGCTACTCATGGGGAGTGGCATGGGAAGATTAATACCACCTTTCTAGTTCTAGGAGAGGGAGACCTCCTTATAAGGGTGAGCTCTCTCTTAGCCACTTGAGACATGCATAATAGAGAGAACTAGAGGAACACACGTGCACGCTCGCTCGCCTTGCCTCACCAGGCCAGGCAGCGCGCGTACGCGACATGCGCGTGAATGGTCCGCCAAAATTGGCTTCTCATGCTTGCGTAGATGCAGCTTCTTTTTGCAGTTCTGTTTTGCTGCAAATCTTAATAACTTATCCGGAGTTTGTTTTGAACTCACAGGATAATTTGATAAGCGTAAAGTCTGGATAAGATACGCGCAGTTTATCTGGTTCGGTTATGAGATAGAGATCGTGCGAGCGTCCTGATCACGCGTCCTAATATCTCTAAAAATATCGAGCTGCTGTCTCACGCATATGCGAACAATCTAGGGCTTGCCATTTCTTCTGTTCTGAGCCGTCATTCGTCGTTTACTCTGTTCCGTTCGTCGGCCTGCACCAGCGGATTGGGAGAGCAGGTCTCCGGAACCCTCGCCTTCGACGTCCTGCACTAGGAGAGGGCGAATAAGGTTTTTGGGAAGCACTATACGCGACTGCTTGCTGTGCGTTTATCACGGTTCGTCTTCCTCCACGTTCGGGCGCTGTGCGTCGTCGTCATTACCCGGTGCCGTGTGTCGTTCGTGTGGTACGTGCTGCGCCCGTGTCTGCTCCAAAACAGGACTATAGGTACGCGTATACTATGTCTCCTGTGTTTGATCTATTCATGTTAATTGCTGTCATATATATTTTTAGGTCAGATTACATGGTTCTATTTACTTATGCTATTAATGTCATGATTTATTTATGGAATAAATTAAATCTACATGTGCTTATATTTTCAACAAGTTTGTCCCATAAACCTTCCGATTCAACCATGAGACGGGTTTTATCCCATATCGATCTAAATCGGACTAGAGGCTGATTTTGATTTCTAAATCGGCTCCGCTAGCTGGTTTGTGATTGTAAAATCCACCTTGATCTAGGTTGAGTTGGTTGACAACTCCAAAACACTACAAAGTTTTAAGTGACTTCGTATAGGTAAAAAAAGGGCCAACACGAATTGATGACTTCGCTAGGGAACTGTGATTTTTCGGCCGATCAACCTGGCCGAAATTAATCTACATATTGGCTGTCGTCGTCGCGTATAATTAATCTAACCGAATTGATCTCGTCAGTGACGTATTTGGCTTGCCATCCGAACTCCAAAGGCGCGCAGGTGCGCAAGAAGCTAGAAGCCGATCTGCTGCGCACCCGAGGAACTACGCAGCAGCAGTCATCTCGCAGGACGTCGATCAGCCGAAGTCCCGTGCACACCAAGCAGGGGGCGGCAACGTTGTTTGCTTCTGTTGCATGTACGGTAAAAATGTAAAAAAAAAAATCAATCGAAGCCTCAGATCGATCTGCTGGTAATGTCACCAACTTAATTTCCGGTGAATTTGCTAAGTCCACACGTGAGTGTACCGAGGAGAATTAAGACCGTATAATAATTTATTTGGTCAAAAGATTTCGGTCATGATCAATACTACCGAAATTAATCAAATAATATCTTCTTCGACCATGACAAGCGGGAACAAGGAGATCATGCTCAACATAGAGGACTTAACCGATGAAGAGCGGCATGAGATGGAGGAGCAGATCGCGGCGACGGAGAAAGCAATGCTCGCATGCTATGTCAAGACCCCTCAAGGCATCATCAAGAAGATTGCGTCGCCAACAATTGTCATGTCAGAAGAGGTAATCCCCGATCCATCCCATCTATCTCATGCTATTCAAGAATGTGTTGACCGTTGTATAAATGCATCTTTTAATGCTCATAAAGATAGAATTGATGATGCTTTAGAAAATGCTTTCAATAGTAGCTTAAATAATATTGTTAAGCAAATTGGTTCTACTACGACCAATTTTTAGTTATCTGATGCTATTCCTAGCTTTGTCCCTGTGCAACATGTGCATAATACGATGGACGGATCAACGGGTATTTGCATAGCTGATTACATAGGAATCGGTTTGCTTGAAAACTTGACGGCCGGTCAGATCGGGCTTTCTATAGCCGGTCTGACCATGCCCTTTATGGTCGGTCAAATCGTGCTTCCTCACGGTTAGACCATGCCCTCTATGGCTGGTCCAACCTCATCACTAACCACCGGTCAGACCGGACCTTGGGCCGGTCAGATCGTGCTACCTATAGCCGGTCAGACCGGTGCCATGGTGCCTTTTCAAAACTTTTATGCTACAACTAATGGTACTGATTTTGATAGTTATATGCATCCTATTAGTACTATTAGTCTTACTCCATCTACACTTCATATGGGCACCGATGTTTACTATGAGTCAATCCCAAACCATGGATATGATGGATTGGTGCAAGACGTGCATTATGGCCAGCAAAAGGTTTACTCTCAAAACCCTATTGCGCCCGTACCCGTTAGGCACAAGTACGGATAATCAATTAAGGCCTAAAGCTTCCGAAGATTTTCATGAACAAATACGTACCATAGTTAGAGAAGTTTTTAGAAGTAGGCCGAAGAATGAGGCTAACCAAAAGCCTTATCCTGATTATTTTGACATTCTCCCATGCCCTCGTGGTTATAAATTGCTTGAGTTTACAAAATTAAGTAGCGAAGATAGTAGAACCACGTGGGAGCACATAGGCCAATTTTTAGCACAATGTGGTGAAGTGAGCAATATGAATGCTTTAAAAGTGCGCATGTTAATATGGATGCTTTAAAAGTGCGCATGTTTTCTTTGTCTTTGTCTGGTACTATATTTACTTGGTTACCGGCAAATTCTATTTGTACTTGGGCTCAATTAGAACAAAAATTCCATGATTATTTTTATACTAGAAAAAATGAGCTTCGGCTATCTCAATTGACATTGGTTGTACAACAATCTAATGAATCTGTGACTGATTACATTAAAAGGTTTATGGACATTAAAGACCGATGTTCTGATTTAGAGCTTACTGACAAATTTTTAGCCGATACTGTTTTTGATGGATTACTTGGCCTTATTAAAGAAAAATTGAATGGCCAAGTGTTTCTTGTTGTTAATCAGTTATTACAAGAAGCTCTGACTCATGAAAGCCGAGTTGATGATAATAGTTCATATACTAATTTAAGCGATGATGCAAAAACAAATATAGCCAAACCGAATGACGGTTTGGATTGCATTATAAATAACGAAGAAGTACCTTTGTCCTCTAAGACTGAATCATAGATCAGTCATACAAGTATTGAAGAGGAGATTGACAATGTTTTGCGGGGTAATGATAAAATAGAATCCACAATAGTCATGCATACACAGGAAAGACCGTATCCTGAACATATAGATTCGGTCCCATACCCGCAAGGATTTGAAGTGCCCAAGTTCACAAAATTCATAGGTGAGGGTGGTAGAACTACAATTGAGCATATCGGCCAATTTATTGATCAATGTGGAGAGGTCGATAGTGATGATGTATTAAAGTTAACATTGTTCCCACTTTCTTTATCAGGTATTGCATCTACAAGGTTTAGTTTACTTGCTCCAAATTCAATTTCTACTTGGTTACAAATGGAGCGCAAGTTTCATGATTATTTTAGAGATGCAAGCTTAATAGAGCAAAGATCGGTTATTGATTTATTGGTCGTGTGTAAAGACATTTTGGTTACACCTATAGCTAAGACCGAAATTGTTCGTGATCCTATTCTTATCACTCCTATAGATTTTGACAACAAGAAAGTATTGATTCGGCCAAGTCAAGTCGAATCCACAAAAGGGAAAAATGTTATTATTGGAGATCCTCGGCCCAAGACGATTAGATTCAAGAATTCCAAGGCCGAAGATTGTAAGGTTAAAAAAGATGAATCATTTATTTCCAATAAGACTAAAAAGCCAAAGCTTACATTTGAGATACTTATGGCTAAGTACAAGAAGAGATTGGCCGGTCAATGATTGAATGGTCGGCCTAATAATTCAAAAAGACCAAGATCACCTCCTAGCGAGAGATTTGGTCAAACGTCAAAGCAATCGGAGTCATCAACAATATCAACCCCATGCGAACCTCCGATTGTGACGCCATGGTATCCATGTCCAATACCGCCACCTGGTTATCCTTTTCCATACTACATGCCATGGATGCTACTATTGCCGATGTCATTTCCATATTCACCACCTATGCCATTTTATCAAGGATGGACAGGACCGCCAAGGTCAGTATCAAGTCATCCATCTAACTCTAGTCAAGACCGTTTCTCACAAAAGAATCAGCCCAGAGAACTAAAAGCGAAAAAGGTGAAGAAGGTATGGGTGAAGAAAGAAGCCAAGATTTCAGAGGTAGTTGATGTCAAAAAAGGATTATGTGAAGTACCAATACCTCTTGGAGATGCTGTGGAAGTGACACAAGTCAAAAAGACCGAAGCCGGCAAGTCGACTGCTGTCTCAGGTGGTCTGACCGGCAGGTCAAGCCGGTCTGACTGGCGGAGTAGCGTCGGTCAGACCGGGTCTCAAGGCCGGTCTGACCAGGGTCAATTGGGGTAGGATACAAAGCCGAAGGAGTTGACTTTGGTCAGACAGAGCCAAGAACGGTTTGACCAGAGCCGAGGCTGGTCCGACCGGTGAGCCAATGCTAGTCGGACCGGTTTAATAAAGAGACAGTAGGCAGAAAAGAGAAAAGAAGATGTTGGAGCTTCAGCTGTGAGTAAAAGTAACAAAAGTAGAAATCAAGTTTCTGGAACTCAACCACAGCTGAAGTGGGCACCTTCTGGCTTATCTCGTTGTCAAAAGAGGAGGCTACAATGTCTTCGGGCCCAAGAACAAAAGATGAAAGAGGCCGAAGATGCAAGAAGATGTAGTGTGGGTGCCATGGGCCCCGGTACCTCATGACAAGCATATGGGCTACTCGGATAGAGGATGGGCCTGGCCTTGTAATTAGAGATATAGTAATCCCTAGCAAACTTTGCCTTGTACGATAAGGAAAACACAGTCCTAGTTGGGTGTGTTATATCTTTAAGAGGAGATCCCTTGGCCGTAATCTGGTTGGGACTCTTACCTTGTAACCCTGTCCCCCAGTATATAAGGGGAGGCAGGCGCCCCCTGAGGGCAGGTTGAGTTGGTTCACCTGAATCACCACCACAAATTCTCAAAGGAATAACACCACAACTGGAAGTAGGGTATTACCTCACATCGAGGGCCTGAACCAGTATAAAATCTCTCTGTGTTCCTTTGCAATCCACCGAGTTTTCCCTTGCCGAGTAGCCCTATAGTTATATAGCCGGTGTAAAACATCGACAGTTGACAGCTGAAGACCAGCCCCCCTACCTGGCGCGCCAACTGTCGATGCTTTGCACCGGCAATAAAACATAGGGCTACTCGGCGAAGGTAAATTCGTGGATTGCAGAGGAACACAGGGAAGATTTATACTGGTTCAGGCCCTCGATGTGAGGTAATACCCTACGTCCAGTTGAGGTGTTATTCCTCTGAGGTGGTTTGTGATCAATGATCTTGCGTGCCCTCATGGGGCGCCCTGCCTCCCTTTATATACTAGGGGATAGGGGTACATGATAAGGATCCTAGCCGGATACGGCCAAGGGATTTCCTTCTTAGAGATAGAAACCTATCCGACTAAGACTATGTTTTCTTATTATACAAGGCATGGCCTGTCGGGTGCTATCTTATCTCTATTACATGATCTAGCCCATACTCTATCCGAGTGGCCCATATACTGGTAATGAGGTACCCGGGGCCCATGGCCTCCACATGTGTGACAAATAAATTAAAGTCTCAAACAAAATCTAAGCGAGTGTGGAGGCCTGGGGTAGTAAAGGTTGAAAGACCGGTGATTTCTCTAAGTGATAGTAAATCCAATTTATCGAAAGAAGTGTCATCGGTCATTAGAGATGGTTTTTCTCCACACGATGCTATGGATATTAATACATCCCTGGTGTTATCTTGCCTTCAAAATCGAGCACTAAGAGAAGCCAATTTTGCTTGGGGGGCAAGACATCAACATATTGGTGAAGAAATTGAGAGAAGTGGATGGCGAAGGATCTATCAATACAATTTTAAGCCATCATCCATGGAACGCCGAAACGAGGTATGTGATTGTGTTCATTATGCTTTATAACCATGATTGAGACATTACTTGATATCTAGCACATGTATTTTTGCTTATTGAATCAATATTATTGAATACATGTTGCTAAGGCCAATTCAAAGTGATAGGAATTGGCGATTGGATATAGGCTTTAATTAAAATATTGATTTGGCTTGTATGTGTTTGAAATCTATGAAAGGCCAAATTGTATATGGTTTATTATGGATCACCATGTTGATATGTTTTATTGGTGTTACACCATGAAAACTTTGTTTCTTTGTAATTCGGCTTATATGAATGGCCAATGCTTAGTTTTTGCTATAATATCACATGGTTATTTTTGTAACATTGGCCTTATTAGAATATTTTAAATCTATGATTGAGCCGAATGCTTATGTTGAGAGACGCAATTTTAGAATACATGATGTGACATGATGATGATCATTCATTAATCATGCATCAAGTGCCTAAGCATTGTTAATGATTTGTTGTTCTTTAAATATCCACTTGGTTAAGTATCTAGACATGTTAACTTCTGTGAATTCTTCTGCAATTTCTTATATGTCTAGAAAGGAGAATACATTAGCCCATGATTTGACACAACATGCATCTGGTTACGAAGTTAGGAGAGGCAGTTTTTTGTGTATTACAAAAGCCGATGCTTGATTATGACCGAGTACAGAAATTCTGACTGAGGCTACCATCGGTTTAGCTAAAATTGCAGCCCACAGTACATAGCTAGGGGGCATGGGCTCAAATGTGATCAAATAGCCGAATTGGTTGTTTCAAATTCGGTTAATGCATTAGGAATTCAGGTTAGCAATGGGAGGATTCCACTAGTTGAGTAATTGAGAGATCCAAGCAAGAGGGTTGATCGAAGAGTTCGGCGGTAAGCGTTTGAATATATTTGATAGAGAGTTACATCGCTGAAATGTAGGAGTGCTTTAAAATATTTAGGTGCCGATCAATCCAAAATCGCTATGTATAGTGTGCTTGAAGACATTTGTGGAATTTATCAATCGGCTTGGGGAATGATTCATTTTGCCGGTTGACTCTCCTAGGTTGAGCAAGGTGATTTATCGGTCAATGACTGTGATGCATTAATGATGGTAGGCTAACCGATCAATGTTTGAAAGTTATGGAAACAGTTGAAAAGACGAGAAGAGAAGATCCATACCAAGTTATGTGAATCGTTCCGAAATGTTTTTTTTTTTTTTTTTTTTTCTTACTGTGTTGAGACAATACAAAGAGAATGATTTGCAAGATGTTTAGAAAATTTATATGGCCGATAGATGATATCGCCCTAAGGCCACATGTTCTATGCCTTTTGGCTCACAAGTTTGCCAAAAAGGCAGGGGGCATGTGTTGACAACCAAATTTGGCATTAGGACAAATTTATAGCAAGTTTGGGCCAGATTTGGAACAAACCGGAGCTTTCCCATAGAGGCCGGTGTCACGCCCTAAAAATCGGTTTAATTAAAAATTATTTTTTGGGTAAATCGAAATACAAAAATACGCTAGAAAATTTTTGTTTGAGAAACGTGTTTGAATAAAATTTTGAAATTTCCAATATTAAAAATCCCAAGTTGAAAATTTTAAATAAATACTTGGATGCTTTTATATTCCTAGGGTTTTTGTCAGAATATTTTAAGCGTCTAAGTATTTATAATGATAAACTCTTTGTGTTTTGTGGTGGCAATTATTTCTAGTAAATTCTCCACGATTTAATAAACTCTCTGAAAATTTTTTTGGAATTTCGGAGCGTCCAGAACAATTTTAATAGGGGACAAAGATCATTTCTTTAATTAAGATAAACCTATAATAGGAAACCCCTCTTGTCTTATCTTTTCCCCTGTTCGGGGTCGTTCCGGTTCAGTCCTTTGAAGTTTCCCCGTTCGTCTCGAAACGTCCCGTGAAATATATTCCTCGATATCCCAGAAAACTCATGTTGGTCTCCCAATCCAATACAAATAAATGAAATAATTCCGATTCCCCTGATATTCTAAATTTGCCGAACCCTGCACAGTATCTTCTTCGTTTTCGGATTCCTCGAAAATGTTCCCAATATTCCATTAATCCCAAGTATTCCTATTGCTCGGCCTCCGCAAGACACTTTCCGGGTTTCCAATCCCTGGAATATTCCGATATTTAATTCCCCAAAAATCCCCACCTTTTCTCCTTCTTTTCTCTTTTCCTTTTTCCTTCCAATTTTCCCTTCCCCTTTTATTTTTCTCTCCTTTTTGGGTTCTCCCCTCTTGTTCATCTTCTCTCTCTCTGCTTGGTCGCCAGCCAGCCGAAGCCGCCGGCCGCCCTAGGCTGCGCCCCCCCGGCCTGCACTGCCTGTTCCCTCACTCCCCGGGCCTACGCCAGCCCACCGCCGCCTCCCTCGGCCCCCGCCTAGCTCGCCTGCCTCTGCGCCGCCCCAGACCCGGTCAGCGAATTTTTACTGTTACTAATTTAATTTTTTTTTAATTTACAAAACTAATTTTCGATTTGGATCATTTACAAAACTAGTCTCTTGCCGCCCTGGGGCACGGCGGGATTTAAAAACCGCCGTGGCCCAGGGCGGCGAATAGACGGCACCGCGCCGTCACCAGACCGTGACGGCGGCGGTGAATGGCCCCGGGCCAAGAGCAAAAATGCCCCGTGCCGCACAGAAGCCGAGCGCGGCGCGGGTGCGGGTGCGCGACGGCGCGGACGCGGGGACGGGACGGGCGCGGGGTGCGCAGTTAGGTTTTGCGCGGGACGGGACGGGCGCGGGAGACGATGCGCCCGCGGCGCGGGGACGCTCACCGGGGCCGGGCGCGGCACGGGAGACGAGCCGGGCGCGGGGACGGGACGGGCGCGGGCGCGGGACGGGCACGGGCAACGCAACCCCCGGCCGGCTAACGCCGTCGGCAGGCCGTGCCGGCGCCGTGGGCCTGGTCCATTCGCCGCCCTGGGCCACGGCGGCAAGAGACTAGTTTTGCAAATGATCCAAATCGAAAATTAGTTTTGTAAAGTAAAAAAAAATTAAATTAGTAACAGTAAAAATTCCCCGGTCAGCGCCCCACGCTCCCACGCACCGTCGCTTTTCTCGGCACGTCGCGCCTCGCCCGGCCACGTCTTCGCCTCGCCGAGCTCACAAATGGAACCCCTGTGCCTCTCTCTCCTTTTCCCCTCATCTAGCCGAGCTCGCAGCTGCCCATCTGCGCCCTTTCCGCTGCCCCTGCGCGCTGCGTCGCCGCCGTCAGGAGTCGCAGCCGCCTCCGCTCTTACCCGTGCCGATGTCGCCGGTTGGCCGCTGCCGTCGTCTCGTGCTGCCACCGGTGAGCATCCAACCCACCTCCCGTCGCCTTCCTCCCTTTCTCCTTTGGAGTCTCACGGATCGAGAGACTGCCCTTCGCCGCTCCTCGCCGTCCCCCTCCGCCGGTCGCCGTGGCGCCGCCGTCGGTACCTTCGCCCCAGCGCCATGCTTCGTTGCTGCCGACGTCGCCATCTACCCAGAGCCCGACTCCCCTCTCCACCGTCGTCGCCCGACGCCCGCTGCTCGACATCGTGGCCAGCGCTTCGTTCCTCTTCTCCAACCTACCGAGGTCGCTGCTGGCCATCGTCACCTACGCCGCCATCGCCGTTCCCGCGTTGAGCCACCCCGTCGCCGCCGGACGTTGCTGCAACCTTCCTGTCGCCCTGCCGCACCACCGCCTTGGCCTGCTCCTCCCCTGCGCACCGTGCCGCCGCCCTGCTCTGTTTCCATGTTGCTGTTGTCGTCGCCTAGCCGTGTCGGCCGTGCCGATAGCTGTCCTGCTTGCCGGATGCCGCCCTCCGTCCTCGCGGCTGAATCATCGTCGTCCTCGTCGCTTCATCGCCGGTCGTCGCCCTCGTTTGCCGCCGGTGAGCCCGCAAGCCGAGCCTGCTCGCCATCCTCATCTTCTCCACTCCGGTACCCTGTGTCATGGTCGTCGACACCACCTATCGCCCAGCTGCCAGCCTCGCCTCCGTCTCTTCCATCCAGTCCCGGTGCCATCATTGATCACTGCCGTGCCGTCCCGAGGCCGATGCCTGCGTCGCTGTTGCCGCACAGTTGTCTCGGTCGGCGCCATGGCAGGAGCTCGGCCTCTTCTTCTTGTGATGCTGCTGCATGGGTCCCGCGTGTAGTAGTTCGGCTGCCCCAGCTGTTGGATCATTCTGGGCCGATTAGAGCTGTCCGATCAATTGAAGCCAATCTTCACCATCGAATCTCTTTAAACCCTAGGGTTGAATCTCGGCTGTCCAATCTATATCAAGTTTCTAAATTAATCTCGGTCGTTTAAATCCATCCAAATCGAATTCCAGCCGTTGACTCCTTTTTTTAATCCGCCAGTGCCCTGTCAGCCCTAGCCCAATCCACCACTCTAGCTACTCAGATCTGTGGGCCATGACTATGACAGTAGGCCTCACTCTCTTTTCCAGTACCAAAAATAATCCTTTTAGCTTAATTCTGAGGGAATATTCTTGAGAATATTCCTTTCCAATTTCTTTTTGGCTTTTCTCTGAATTAAATTTCTAGAAGTCGTATCTTTTCCGTCTGAACTCTGAATTGACCTGTTCTTCCTAAATTTATCTAAAATCATGCTTTACTTGTTCATGTATTTTTATGTACTGTTTATTTAGAGTTTCTTAGGGTTTTTATCGTTTTGCGTGTAGTCGCGTATAATCGCCGTTCGGAGTACCGCGGAGTCTACGGAAGAGTTCAGAAGAGCAATCGAAGATATTTGTCGCAAGGCAAGTCACACATTCATCCTTGAGCATGTTGAACCTACTTTGTGAAATATTTTACGATTTATAAATAAATTGCATGTTTTACCAATTACATGGAATATGGGATAACCTATCCACTTACTCGAGACCCTGTTTATTTGTTATCCATTTCTTGATAACTTTGGGTGATAATTTGACTAGCTTAGGTCTTATTGGATGACTTGGCTAGAGATAGGACCTCCTTAGCCATGCTTAGCAACATAGCTCACCTGGGAATTAAATATTATCTTTTTATTTGATTTGACTCAATGTCAGAAAAATAAAACTTTGGATAGGCTAATGTTAAATTACTAAAATTGGACCTAAATGGTGGGCTGTGGGTGTATGGTTTTGCTTGTCACACCCATGGCAATTAAGGACCGGTTCGCGGAAACCACTTGGGCAACTACCCGTACTTTCCACAAGCCAGCGTGGGCAATGGCTGGGCTTGAAGCGTTTCTTCTCCCTCTCCTAGCCACCAAAGAAGAGGGTGGGCATGATGGAGTTGGGTTGGCCCGGGGTAGGGTTGATCGGCTTCCAGATTCACCGTGGTGCAAGGGGGGTAGCCTGGCCAATATGGCGTGCCCTGTCGGCAGGTGCAACCTCAGCGTGGTGTTGATGGTTAGGGAGAGGTTTCGTGAACGGTCCTGTCACAGCCTCTTGCGGGGTGTCGTGGTGACACATCGACGCACGGAAACGTGTGTGAGGCTGTGTCTTGTGGGTAAAGTTGTACACCTCTGATCAGAGTAAATCTATTCGAATAGCCGCGCCGCGGTTATGGGCATATTGGTCAAGACTCACCGTGATTAGTCTCACCTTTAGATAATTAATCTGGCTTTATGAAACTGGTATGGTCCGTGTGGAAGGTGTTGTGTCCGGTCAATGTGGTTGAGTTGATCGGGGGTGGCCGGTTAGCGTGGTGTAACGCTAATTGGTGGAGACTGGTGAGCGTGGTGTAACGCTCATAAGTGACGCCTGGTGGACGTGGTGTAACGTTCATCAGCGCGGCCTGGTCAACGTGGTGTAATGTTGATTAGGAAAGACTGGTCAACGTGGTGTAACGTTGTTCAATGAGACTGGTTAACGTGGTGTAACGTTAATCAGTGGAGTCCGGTTAACGTGGTGTAACGGTAACCGGAGCAGTCTGGTGAACGTGGTGTAGCGTTCATCAGTGGAGACTGGGTGATGTGGTGTAATGTCAACCAGTTGGGAATGGTTGGGCCTGGTTAACGTGGTGTAACGTTAATTAGTGGAGAATTAATATTACTCAGTTAATCAACCTTTTTACTGTTTGCGAACTACCACGGTTTACAACTGCTTTTACGCAAATGAACCACCAGCCTCTCTTTGAAATCCCATGCACAAATGCATCATTGGTGTGGCTTACTGAGTACGGTGGGTGGTACTCAGCCTTGCTATATTCCCCCTTTTCGGAAGAGAAGACCTTGGCTTATACCCCTGTTGAGCTTGCCTGTGGTGTGGAGCTGAAGCCACGCTAGTTTCGCCTTTCTGCTGCTGTTTTCTTCTGTGTGAGGACTAAGTGCCTCTTTTGTAAGTATTTATGCTTTATTTACGTTTGGAACTGTTTATTGATTTGTCGTTTTGTATACCCTGGCTTGATTCCTGGACAGGGATTTTAATACACAAAATAGTCTAAAAATTGGCTAAATTTCTGGGCGTGACAAGTTGGTATCAGAGCCAAGGCTTGACTGTAGGATAAGCCAAATGGTCAGACCTTAAGGACATCATTTCCCAAAAACTATTTGTGAAAATCTTCTTGCTCTCTCTCTTGTATGTTTGATTTTTCTCTCCTTACCCCTAATTAGAGGCAACAGAAGAAGGATTACCGACTTAGAATTTTCAACTTTGTTCTAGATGGCCAACAGAGAAAGTGTGTATCTTGGAGACAGTGGTTTCTCGGCAAAGCTTCGTCGCATGGTTGCCGAAATCGGATATGAGACTTTGCCAGTGTACAACCACGCTATTGCCAGTATGTTAACGCCAAAATTTGGTACAGATCTTTATTGGATTCGGTTAAGGAAAAATCACGGTTAACTGGCGGGAATTAAATCCAGAAGAAGCCGAATTCAAGGAGTCGTGAAGACCACAGCATGGCCGTTAATTATTTTATCTGTAAATTAGGTAGCTTTAACGATTTTTAGGAAAACCTGATCTCGTGTCCGGTCAGGGCTTGTTGTTTTTCCTTTTATAGTTAGATAACTCCTGTTTCGTATCTGATCAGGACTGTATCAACTCGGGGTATAAATACGTATGCCCGGGTACCTTGTAAATCATCAATCAGATCAATACAAACTTCCGTGCATCGCCACCCTATTCAACGGGTTCTTGCTTCTCGAGCCGGGCTGCATCGGTTAAGTTCGACCTCCTGCGAGAGGGTAAGTCTCGTTACCCCGACTACCGTATCGACTAGAACTTCCTTGGTTAGGTCCGATATTCTAGTCGGCCTACGGTAGTCGGCTTACCGCGATATATCTGTTCTGTCTACGGCTGCATCAGTTAGGTTTGATCTCTTAGGCTGAGTAGATATATCACATCACGCGTGCATAGGCTTATCGGCTTACTGGGTGTAACTTATCATCAGTTTGTGCTGCATCGGTTAGGTCCGACCTACTAAACTGCGTGATAAGTTATTCCTGCTAGGTCGATCGGTTTTATGCAAGTGTTTTATCGGGATGTATAGCCGATAAGTTATCATATTTCACATCACGATTGCATTAGATCTATCGGCTCATCGAGATTCTTTTATCGTTATCAATCTGTGCTGCATGAGTTAAGTTTGAACTACTAGATTGATAATGATAATTTTATCCTTGTTGAGCCGATGGGTGCTTATGCAATGTTCTATCGGAGTGCCTAGCCGATAGGTTATCTTTTATTAATTAAGGCCGATTGCATTGTTCACGTTTTTTGGCACGTTACACCGTCATCAGCTTTCCAGCCGATACACGTTATACCAGTAATCGGCTAGTTTATTTATTTATATTGTTATTGATTCTTTAGCCACATGGTTTTACTTGTTTTATCCATCTATGCCATCATCAGCTTCCATTCGATGTATAAGTGCTTCGGTCCATATCGGCCATTGGCCGATGAGACGAGTCCAATTCGGCTTCCAGCCGATTGGCTCAATGATCTAATATTTTCTATCTCCTTGTCAATTGCAGGGTCAAATTGATTAGCACGCCTACGAACCTCAAGATTTAGGACCTGCACTGGAGTTAAGCAAATCTCCCAGGCCTTCGTGTGTCTCTAGGCGCCGAACCATATCATCGGCTCGTTCCCGACGCTGCCGGTGATTTTCGGCGTCAACACATTTTTGGCACGCCTGGTGGGACCCGAAATTTCAACATGGCCGGAAAAGAGATCAAGACAGACAATGTGATCCCGGTCAGCATGGAGGATTTAACAGATGAGCAGAGACAGCAAGTCGAGCAAAATATGGCCAATTTTCAGAAACTCTGCTTGGAATCTTTTAGCATGACGCGACAAGGGCCGATTCAAAAATCTCAGTTTCCAAAACCAGTTCTGGTTGGAGAATCGAGCCGTACACCGCCTGAGAGTCTACCAGTAAAACCCTTACAGGAGATGGTGAATGAAGCAGTACATCACGCGCTCATCAATCAATCCGGGATTCTGGTAAACACACTCCATAACCTCATCAAGAAGGCAGTGGATGGATCGATTGCTCATGAGCCTACTCGAGGTCCTGTATATCTCCCACCAAAGATGGAGCCAAATCAAGTTACTTGTGGCGCCACAAAAGATATACCGAAAAACTTGTTTTCACACAACCAGGCTAGGGGGCAACATGATATTCATGCTGGATACCATCGGTCTGCTTATTATGGAGGATATCAACAGAATTACCCAGGAGGTATTGCTGATTCAGGTAATTATCAGAGAGAATATCTTAGGCAGAATCGGCTACAAACTCCACCTATATAGTATCAGCAGGAAGTCCCAAGGGAAGAAGACTTATCGGCAAGGGTTGCAGAAATAGTGAGGGAACAATTTGGGATAAAGCCAGAGGAGCAAACATTTATGTATCGGCATCCATATCCCGAGTGGTTTGATAGAGTACCATTGCCACACCGATACAGAGTCCCAGATTTTTCCAAGTTTTTAGGGTGGGACAACATATTTACAGTAGAGCATATTAGCCAATTCTTGGCACAGTGTGGAGAAGCATCGGCCGAGAAGGCTCTGAGAGTTAGGTTTTTCCCCTTGTCATTGTCTGGATCGGCCTTTACATGGTTCTCCTCATTACCGCCGAATTTGGTTCGGGGATGGGCCGATCTAGAAAAACAGTTTCACAAATACTTCTTTGCTGGGATCCATGAGATGAGACTGACAGATTTAACATCGGTTAGGCAGAGACCAGACGAAACAGTGCCAGAATATGTCCAGAGGTTTCGGGACGTTAGAAACCGATGTTACAGCTTGAATTTGAGCGACGGACATCTAGCCGACTTGGCTTTTCAGGGTCTTTTAGCACCAATTAAAGAGAGATTTTCATCACAGGAGTTCGAGTCCCTGGCGCACTGGTACAGAAGGTATTGGCCCATGAAAGCTGATTTCAAGAGGCGAAAAAGGATAAATATCAAAGAAGGGTTGCTCAGGTACAGATTTATTCATTGGACTCAGATGATGAAGAATCTGATGCTGAAGTCGGATTGGCGGAGTGGGCTAGAAACAAGAAATCAGTATCATGCTCGTGGGTCAAGGATATCAGCAAGGAGGAACGGTATGATTTTGACATTAATAAAGCCGATAAGATTTTCGATCTACTGTTACAGGAGAAACAGATACAGCTTCCGCCAAATCACATAATTCCGTCAGCCGAAGAACTGAAGAAGAAAAGATATTGCAAGTGGCACAATACGATATCGCATCACACTAATGAGTGCAAAGTTTTTCGGCAACAAATCCAATCGGCTGTAGAACAGGGAAGGATCAAGTTTGAGGACAAGAAGCTGATGAAAATTGATGGACATCCATTCCCTGTGAATATGGTTTATGCAGGATCATCAAGGGATCAGGCCGATGGAGGAAAGCGTTGGGGTAAGAGGACAAGAATTACTTCATCGGACCTGATAGAAAAATATTCAAGCCATGAAGAACGATGGATTGAGTTAGACAGTGAAAGATATAATCCGCATTCGGATTGCCCGTTTTTCAGGTTCTGTTGGGATCAGGGTATGAGGTTACCGACAATTCAAGATTGCCCCGAGTGCAGTAATATGGGATATCGGCATGATCAACAGGAAAGGTTTTCACAGGATCGGCTGCCTGGGAAAAGAGTATTGGCACATAGCCGATTAGGGCCGATCCACGAAGAATTCTTTGAAAAAAATGATGAAGAGGAAGTACATGAAAAACAAATCCAAAACCCTCAGTGGTGTCCTAGTGGAATATTTACAAAAAATCAGAAAAGAAGGGCACAGCGTTACGGCACCGGGAGCAACAGGAAGAGCAACGGCGGGACTACAAGGAAGCCGATCATCGTCACAAGAGGACTAAGCGGGTGTGGAGCGTGAAGAGAAATGACGATGAGGTTGGTCCATCGGCTCCAGTAGACATGGTTTTCTTTCTACCTAGGGAATACAAAGAGTTTTCATCTGATGAAGAGGGCTTTGAGGAGATGTTTGCTCAGTTAACGCTGCGACCCGATCAGGCTATATTTGATAAGCCTGAAGAATCTAGTCATCGGCATTTGAAGCCATTATATATTAAGGGCTTTGTGAATGGGAAGCCGATGACGAAGATGCTAGTTGATGGGGGAGCAGCGGTTAATCTAATGCCGTATGCCACATATCGGAAATTGGGGAAAACTGCCGAAGATTTGATCAAAACAAATATGGTGTTAAAGGATTTCGGCGGAAATTCATCGGAGACGAAAGGCGTGTTGAACGTAGAACTAACAGTGGGGAACAAGACATTACCTACGACGTTTTTTGTCATCGATGGAAAAGGGTCATATAGTTTACTCCTTGGCAGGGATTGGATTCACGCAAACTGTTGTGTACCTTCGACGATGCATCAAAGTCTGATACAATGGCAGGGAGATCAAGTCGAGGTAATCCCAGCGGATCAATTGACCAACATTGCGATGACTGATTTGCTGATCTGGGAAGCCGATGGTATCGATTGTTTATCTGGAAATGTATGGGAAGGGGATTATCTTAAGATCACCAGTCGGGAGATACAGCCGATCCGGCAAGTCGGCTCGGAACTATTACTCTGATGGGCACCATTGAAGACTTCGAAGGGAAATTGGGACAAGGATTTACGTTAGCTGATGATTTGGAAGAAATTGATATAGGACCAGGAGATAGGCCAAGGCCGACGTACATAAGTAAAAAATTATGTCCTGAACTCCGAGAAGAATTAATAAAATTGTTGAAGGAGTTTCGAGATTGTTTCGCTTGGGAATATTATGAAATGCCAGGGTTAAGCCGATCCATTGTTGAACATCGGCTTCCTATTAAACCAGGATATCGGCCGTTTAAACAGGCTCCAAGGAGATTTAAGGCAGAGTTATATGAACCGATCAAAGCAGAAATTACAAGGTTATATGATGCAAAGTTTATAAGGCCATGCCGATATGCTGAGTGGGTTTCTAATATCGTCCCGGTGGAAAAGAAGAATGGGAAATTGAGGATATGTATTGATTTCCGGGATCTAAATAAGGCTACCCCCAAGGATGAATACTCGATGCCGATAGCAGATTTGTTGGTAGATGCAGCATCGGGACACAAGATTATTAGCTTCATGGATGGTAATGCGGGATACAATCAGATTTTTATGGCTGAAGAAGATATACATAAGACTGCGTTTCGATGTCCTGGAGCTATCGGCTTATATGAGTGGGTGGTAATGACGTTTGGATTGAAAAGTGCCGGTGCGACTTATCAAAGGGCGATGAATTATATATTTCATGATCTCATCGGCTTGCTAGTAGAAATTTACATCGATGACATGGTGGTTAAATCCAAGAGTGATGAAAGCCATGTAGCCAATTTGCGAAAAGTGCTGGAAAGGGCAAAGAAGTACGGATTAAGGATGAATCCCAATAAATGCGCTTTTGGTGTATCAGCTGGACAATTTTTGGGTTTTATGGTTCATGAGCAAGGAATTGAAGTTAGTCAACGGAGCATAAGAGCCATTAAGACTACAGAGCCACCAAGCAACAAGACAGAGCTACAGTCATTGATCGGCAAGATTAATTTTGTAAGGAGATTCATATCAAATTTTTCAGGAAGGATTGAATCTTTTACTCCGTTATTGAAGTTGAAAGCCGATCAAGAGTTCGTGTGGGGAGCAGATCAGCAGAAGGCATTTGATGGGATTAAGAGTTATTTGAGTTCCCCACCTGTTCTAATTCCGCCGCAGAAAGAAGTGCCGTTCAAGTTATACTTATCGGCCGATGAGAAATCCATCGGGTCTGTTTTAATTCAAGAGTTTGAAGGCAAGGAGCGAGTCGTGTTCTATTTAAGCAGAAGGCTTTTGGATGCTGAAACAAGATATTCTGCGGTAGAGAAATTATGCGTTTGTCTATATTTCTCATGCACGAAGTTGAGGCATTATATCCTATCGGCTGAGTGCACGGTGGTTTGCAAGGCCAATGTGGTAAAATATATGTTGTCGGCTCCAGTCTTGAAAGGAGGAGTTGGTAAATGGATTTTTGCCCTGACGGAGTTTGACTTGAGATATGAATCGGCTAAAGCGATCAAGGGACAAGCAGTGGCCGATTTCATTATGCAACACAGAGGGGTTGATGAAAATTATGTAGAGCCGATCCCGTGGACTTTGTTTTTTTATGGATCAGTTTGCAAGCATGGATCTGGTATCGGCTTGGTCATTGTATTGCCTCGGGGGGCAAATTTTGAGTTTGCTTTTACAATTAAACCCTATCGGACTAATAATCAAGCGGAATACGAGGCGATATTGAAAGGGCTTCAACTCTTAAAGGAAATCGGGGCCGAAGTCGTAGAGATTGTTGGGGATTCTTTATTAGTGATCAAGCAACTATCTGGGGAGTATGAATGCAGGGATGATATTTTGAGGTCATATCATGAAGAATGCAGAGATTTATTGAAGGATTTCAGAATGGTATCGTTGGATCATATCCCTAGAGAACAGAATTTAGAAGCCAATGATCTTGCGCAAATTGCTTCGGGTTATCAGTTGAATAAACTGGTTGAAGTTGAAATAGCCGATAATGATATTCAGGATAAAGCCGATGATTGGAGACAGGAAATAATTGGTTATCTGCAAAATCCGTCGCAATCGGTTTCCAGAAAACTTCGGTATAAAGCTACTAAATATGTGTTGCTTGATGGAGAATTATATTATCGGACTTTTGAAGGAGTTCTGTTGAGGTGTCTGAATTCGGAAGAAGCCAAAGTGGTTATGTGCGAGGTACACGAGGGCGTTTGTGGAACTCATCAATCGGCTCATAAGATGAAGTGGGTATTGAGAAGAGTAGGATATTTTTGGCCGACGATGCTGGAAGATTGTTTCAGGTACTATAAAGGATGTCAAGATTGCCAGAAGTTTGGAAATATATAGTAGGCACCAGCATCGGCTATGAATCCTATCATTAAACCGTGGCCGTTCAGAGGATGGGGAATTGATATGATCGGCCAGGTTTATCCTCCATCAAGTAAAGGACATAAGTTCATATTGGCAGCAACAGATTATTTCACGAAGTGGGTGGAAGCAATTCCATTGAGGAAAGTCACGTCCAAGGAGGCGATAGAGTTTGTAAAAGAGCATATAATTTATCGGTTTGGAATTCCTCAGACGATAACTACCGATCAAGGATCTATTTTCGTGTCTGATGAGTTTCAACAATTTGCTGCCAGTATGGGAATTAAGTTACTAAATTCATCACCTTATTATGCTCAAGCCAATGGACAGGCAGAGGCTTCAAACAAGAGTCTGATCAAATTAATCAAGCGGAAGATTGATGAACAACCGCGACGATGGCATACTACATTAGCCGATTCATTGTGGGCCTATCGGATGGCATGTCATGGATCTACTCGAGTGCCACCTTATCAGTTGGTGTATGGACATGAGGTAGTTTTGCCTTGGGAGACTAACATCGGCTCTACGAGGATTTCTTTACAGAATCAATTGACAGCCGATGATTATTATAACTTGATGACAGATGAACTCGAGGATTTGGCTCAGAATCGGTTAAGGGCGCTGGAGAGGATCAAGGAGAATAAAGCTAAGGCGGCTAGGCATTATAACAAAAAGGTGATGAATAAGTCGTTTGCTGAGGGAGATTTTGTGTGGAAATTGATTTTGCCGATTGGGTCCAGAGATAGTAAGTTTGGAAAGTGGTCGCCTAATTGGGAAGGGCCCTATCGGATTAATCGTTGTGTGCCTGGCAATGCCTACATACTAGAAGATCTTGGGGGGACGGAGTTTGCTAAAGCGCTTAATGGGAAATATCTCAAGAGGTACTATCCAAGCATTTGGATCAACTCCTGAATCGGCTGAATGCGGCCGATTTCTAAAATAGTTCAAAAAGCTGATGTTTCTGCATCGCCTAAAGATAGCCGATATCCATTGATATCGCCTTTAGATCAAATAAATAAAATACTATCAAGCAAAGATGGGATGAGTAAGCAACAGAGCCGACCATATTATGTTATAGCAAAAGATGATCGGCATGTTTTGGAGCAACATCAACGGCATTAATATTAAAATTTTACAAGAATTTTTGAATTGTTTCAATAGCACGCAGGCGAATCTGATCGATTTCATTTATGGCACGGATATCGTATTCATCGGAGCTTGGAATAGTCTTCATGTTCTTGCACCGATGAATGACTTGATGCACTGCTGCTGCAACTCTGGCCTCTTGATCTTGTATGGCTTGAGGTAGGCCGATGAGCTGGGATTCTGTTATTGCAGATATCATTGCGATTGTTTCGAGTTCTGCCAGCAGATCGGCTTCCCTTCTCTTCAGCTGATCCAATTTGGGTTGGAGTTCTTCAGGGGCAGCTACCATATCAAGTTTCTTCTTTTCCGTTTGAGCTGATAGCCGATCAGTTTGGATGTCTTGGATTATCTTCTGTTGATTGGCACGATCGGCTACACGTTGCCTGAGCTTGACAAGTTGGAATTTGTGGGATTCCAGGTATGCTGCAGGGGTCAGTGCGTCGATGAGCTCTTCGGGCAGGTGTGGCTCAATCTCTACGAATCTTGCCCAGATCGGCCCGCAACCCTCCACCAATGCGTCGATAGGGTTTTCCAGCAGACGACTGATGTTTAGCAGGTATTCGCGCACGTCGGCTGGAAAGGATGGCTTGGTTGTTGCACTGGTGGCTATTTCTTCATCTGCCTCCAAGTACTTGCCGATGTCGAAGGAGAACAAATCAGCTAAGGACTACAGGTTGACATCGGTAAAGGAATCAGTAATTAGTTAAAATAAAATATGGTTGTGAAGAAATTACCTAAGGCAGGGAAGGGGCAGCTTGAGGAGTGACATCGGCATCAGATGGTTGAGTAGGTTGTTCTTCAAGATGGCCGATGTCTGGCGCTGAAGTAGGAGCAATCCCAGTATCGGCTTCAGGGCTAGATGACGGAATTGGAATGGCTGCAGAGGTCATCGGCTCGATGCTTGCAGGGATGTCAGTAGAAGATTGAGGTTCGGGGGCCGATGATTCAAGCTGGCAATAAGATCGTGTGAAGATGGGAAATAGATGATAATGTCAAGACTTGGCACATACCTGCGGGGATGAAGGAGCCGATGTTGTTTGAGTAGCAGGCGGCGCCATGATCACGGCATCGGCACTGATTTTCTGTCTCTTGTGAGGGCGAGATGCCAGCTTCTTGCGGATTGGTCCTGTCGGCCGTGGCGCTCGGAGAAGAGCCGATGGAGGGGGAGCATCATGACCTAGGTGTGGGTTGGCCGATGGTGGTTGGTATCTAATCGGCTGGCCACTGGTGCTTGTTGTCGGTGGCTCCACATCAACAACCTGCAAGATAGAATTGTAAGAGATGATTGGAGAAAAATTAAAAGGGTGATGGAATGTTACCTTGTCATTGGATTCGACATAGTTGGAGTTGAGGCAAGAGCAGTAGTGAATGGCCAATGAGTTGAAAAGGTGTTTCTTCCATTCTGACCACCACCGGGAAAAGAGCTTGGTGTTGACAGTGCATACCTCCACATCGGCGGCGGTGCCCAGAGATAGGGAATCTGTTAGTGTCCGCAGCCGATCGTACTCCAGAGCGCTATTTACATTTCCCCGGGCCTGGAGTTTGTCGATGAAGAACAGGCCAATGGGGAGTTGACCGAGGCCGAGCTGGCGGGAGCAAACTGTTGGGTGATAGAACTCATACGATGGCTGTGATCGGCCTTGAGAGAAGCCAGTCGGTAGAAGACGGGGAGTAATGGCCGATAGGAATATGGTCTTCGATTCATTATCGGCCAGAACATCAAGTGGATTGAAGTTGGACGGCATCTCAAATGATGACGCGTCATCATATGCGAACCATAGCGTGGCGTCCTTGGTAAAGCCATAATAAAGGCCTTTGAACCATTGGCCGAGTCCGACTGGGGTCATTTTACCGCCGGGAAGAGCCGATGCAGCTTCGCCCATTGAGATGCATCGGCGATAGGTGGGTGCTTGTTCCTCTATGTGATTGGCTGGAAAAGATTGATTGAGGAAGGAGGTATCAGGAATTGCCTTGGATGTGTACACGTTGAGCCATAGCTGCACAAACCACCAAGGGCCTTCGATATGGCCAACTGGCTGGCCGGCCGATAGCTTGACTGCCACTTGATGCAGCAGTTGATAAGTGGTGCCAAGAAGATATTGCCCCAAGGGAACTTGTTTCTGATCGGCTAAACGCTCTGCCAGACATTGCATATTGGTTGTGGGACCAAGGGTTGCGCCGCCGAAGACGAACCGTTCTAACAACAGATTCAAGAAAGCGACGTGTTCCCGATCATCGACTGGTCCAGTCCCTTTGTTATGGATTGATATGTACTTGGACCAACTGCCGATGTTCTTTGCTTGAAGCCGATGAGTAGGCTTGAATTGGAGATTGAAGGGATTGATGTAACTCGTTGTGTTGAGGTAGGTAAGCATGGTTATATCTATCAAAGTTGGGGTCATCGGCCCATGTCCAAATAGGTAGGCGTTGAGGGCGTCGGACCAGATGTACGAGGCAGATGCAAGCAGAGGTTCGTTCCTCTCTATCTCAGCCAGCGAGAGATTGATGCAGTGGCCGATGTCTGCTTCATCCCAAAAGGTTCTCTTGGCAGCCGATACTCTGTTATACTAGTTCCTCCACCCGGGAAGTTTGCTCGGCCATGATCTGAAACTGTTGTTCCAATCGCTGACTAGCATGGCGGAGTTCTTGAAGGGGATGTGTTGGGTTTTGGCGTTGATGAAATTTGTAGGATCTTCACTGCCCATGGGACCATGGTAGAAGAAGTTCGGGTAATCGGCGGCCGGAATCAAGATCTGGTCCCTGAGGTGCTACAATATGCAAGAACACGAGAAACGGAAAGAGATTACGGCGGAATCAAAATATGGTCTCTAAGTGCTACAGTAAACAAGAACACGAGGAACGGGAGCAGATTCAATCCAGGTTGCGAGATAGAGAAGACGATTAGACAAGGAGATTACCTCTGGGACGGCGTTCGCGGAAGCCATTGCGGAAGAGGAAGATGAGCAAAGATCGGAGGTTGAAGAAGGAGACCGCAGCAGTTCGCCTGGATCGCCGGAGTTCGTCGAGGTCTCAGAGGAAGTTGAAAGGGCTCTGGTGATGTGAAAGCGTAAAGAAAGGGGGCTAGGAAGGCGAAGCGGTTTATAGAGGTATGATGACCGAGCGGGAATCGAGGCCGTTGGCATTGTTTCAAACATTTAAGGAAAGTGGGCTACCTTGGGCTGCCTCGATGTGAAAGGAATCTGAAGCCCAAACAGAAGAATTTCGAAGTTCGATAACAAACTTCAAAATTGGGGGGCATGTGTTAACGCCAAAATTTAGTACGGATCTTTATTGGATTCGGTTAAGGAAAAATCACGGTTAACTGGCGGGAATTAAATCCAGAAGAAGCCGAATTCAAGGAGTCGTGAAGACCATAGCATGGCCGTTAATTATTTTATCTGTAAATTAGGTAGCTTTAACGATTTTTAGGAAAACCTGATCTTGTGTCTGGTCAGGGCTTGTTGTTTTTCCTTTTATAGTTAGGAAACTCCTGTTTCGTATCCGATCAGGACTGTATCAACTAGGGGTATAAATACGTATGCTCGGGTACCTTGTAAATCATCAATCAGATCAATACAAACTTCAGCGCATCGCCACCCTATTCAACGGGTTCTTGCTTCTCGAGCCGGGCTGCATCGGTTAAGTTCGACCTCCTGCGAGAGGGTAAGTCTCGTTACCCCGACTACTGTATCGACTAGAACTTCCTCGGTTAGGTCCGATATTCTAGTTGGCCTGCGGTAGTCGGCTTACCGCGATATATCTGTTCTGTCTACGGCTGCATCAGTTAGGTTTGATCTCATAGGCCGAGTAGATATATCACATCACGCGTGCATAGGCTTATCGGCTTACTGGGTGTAACTTATCATCAGTTTGTGCTTCATCGGTTAGGTCCGACCTACTAAACTGCGTGATAAGTTATTCCTGCTAGGTCGATCGGTTTTATGCAAGTGTTTTATCGGGATGTATAGCCGATAAGTTATCATATTTCACATCACGATTGCATTAGATCTATCGGCTCATCGAGATTCTTTTATCGTTATCAATCTGTGCTGCATGAGTTAAGTTTGAACTACTAGATTGATAATGATAATTTTATCCTTGTTGAGCCGATGGGTGCTTATGCAATGTTCTATCGGAGTGCCTAGCCGATAGGTTATCTTTTATTAATTAAGGCCGATTGCATTGTTCACGTTTTTTGGCACGTTACACCGTCATCGGCTTTCCAGCCGATACACGTTATACTAGTAATCGGCTAGTTTATTTATTTATATTGTTATTGATTCTTTAGCCACATGGTTTTACTTGTTTTATCCATCTACGCCATCATCGGCTTCCAGTCGATGTATAAGTGCTTCGGTCCATATCGGCCATCGGCCGATGAGACGAGTCCAATTCGGCTTCCAGCCGATTGGCTTAATGATCTAATATTTTCTATCTCCTTGTCAATTGTAGGGTCAAATTGACTGGCACGCCTATGAACCTCAAGATTTTGGACCTGCACTGGAGTTAAGCAAATCTCCTAGACCTTCGTGTGTCTCTAGGCGCCGAACCATATCATCGGCTCGTTCCCGACGCTGCCGGTGATTTTCGGCGTCAATACAGTAATGGAATAGACTTCGGTTGCAAGATCACGGTGACTCTCGACTCCAATCACGAAGATCTCCCTTGACTCGTTTACGCCGCTGAAGCTGATCATTACTTGCCTGCTCGAGAAGAAACTGATGCCCCTCAGCCAAAGAAGTCAAAGAAGCTATCCGATTACCTTCCTAAAGCCTGAGCTGCACCCTCAAGAATAGTTTTCACGTTTAGTTTAGTCACGTGTGTTAGCTTGCTTGTTAGTGTGCTGGTGCTTGCTCCTTTTGTGCTTGTGTGCTTGGATAGTGTATGGCATATATCAGCTGGTGATATGGCCATACTAGCTTGGCAGTGTAATAATCAACACTCTATATTCATTACAGTTTAGTGATAATTTAAATATTTAGTAAAGAAGATGCCCTCTCTCTCTTTGCTCTATACCTTCTCTCCCCGTTGATTTCTCCACCACAGATGGATAGTTTTATACACGTGATAAGAAGAAAGAGATTATATTGGATTCAGTCATAACCACAATCAGGACATCTGCTTAGCTCAAGATATGCAAACTCAGTTTCGTCGTAAACCCTAGTTCACTAGGAGTCAGTAGACCTTTGTTGGATAGTGGAAGCTACTGCTTGGTTAGATAGCCACAAGAGGAAGCTAAGAAGCCTTAGGAAGACACAAGTAATGGATAGCCAAATCAGTTCATCTCCAAAGATTACGACCGAGTCTCAGAAGACAAAGCAATTCATCAGGAAGATAAGAAGAACATGATGCAGGACATTAAGGGACAAGTCAAGCTAGGATTGATGGATCATCCTCGCCAACCTTCTCCAAAGAACAACCTTACCAGTTACAATCGAGACCAGAAAAACAACGCTTGGATATGGATAACTTCTCGAGACTTCACCCAAAGCCGAAGTGCCAGTCACCGCAGAGAAGCATCAATGACGTCATGGTCGCAACAATCATTACAGTAAAGGGAAGATGAATCGGTAGCATCAGAATTTGGAAGAAGGGAAGACATGACTAACTCACGATGGAGTTAGTGAAAGCCAGTTTATACCGATGGAGTTAGTGAAAGCCAGTTTATGACGCCAACAGTAAGCCCAACCGAGTTGTTATCTTTAGGAGTACTGGCAGTTGTTATCATGATTCTGAGCCTATCTACGTGGAAAGGTAACACCCAAGATAAAAGCGTCAAGGATAGAAGTTAAAGACGGAAGGAACTTGATACCAAAGCAGTTGATGTAGCCATCGGATGAGACACCTACAATAACCCTGAAAGTTACAGATGAATATTTTCATCACTGTTATGAGAATCTAAGTATGAGGATACTAAGAAACAGTTGGTAAGAAGGTAGGAAGAAAGGTGATTGATAAAGAGAGCAGACGAAGTAAATCCTGGCAGAAGAAGGAAAGTGTTCCACCAAGGAGGATCAATGGTAAAGTGCACTGCGACACCGTCCAAAAGTCCATGTGCCGTAAACAAGCAAGCATATAAGTTATGCCAGGACAAACAATGGGACCAATTCCAAGGGTTGTCACCAGAAGAAAGTTGTCACACCCAGAAATTCACCAGAATTTCCAAAGCTAATTTGTGCAATAAATCCTCATCCAGGAATCAGCCGAGGTACACAAATTGACAATTTGATAAACATAACCAAATATGAAATAACGATAAATACTTACAACAGAGGCACTTAGTCCTCACACAGGAGAAAACAGCAGCGGAACGGCAACTAGCGTAGCTTCAGCACCAAGCCACAGGCAGCTCAACTGGGGTATAAGCCAAACACCAAACTTCTCCTCCTCGCTAAGCTTCACTCTAAAGATTGCAACAATGCAAGACTGAGTACCACCCACCGTACTCAACAAGACACACTAGGGAATGCAATGTAATGCAACAGGATACCAAAGGAAAGGCATAGTATGGTTCATTTGTATAAAACAACATTTAAAACATTTGCATTTAAAACCATTGAAAACCATATAGTTTAATTAATATCAACATTAAATGCATCTCTGAACAACGCTCCAATGCAGTTCAGGCCCAAACCATAACTCTCCAAACAAGAGCTATCCATATTCCATCATTTATCATCATTATTAAATAGTGTGGGACTAATCACAGAAAACATTGCTAGACCCGCCCTTAACAGTAGGCATGGCTATCCGAATAGTTTTACTCTGGCCAGAGGTGTACCAATTTACACACAAGACACAACTCCACAACACATCACTGTGCGCCTTAATACCACCATGGTACCTCGGAAAGGAATTGTGATAGGTCCCTCCATGTAACCCGCACAACAAGGGAGCCACCCGTTGAACCACCAGTTTCCAATAGGAGCTGATCAGGCCCCTAACAGGGAAACGATCCAACGCCCAAGACATGGACTTATTGATGCAGCCATGGTGGTCTTATTGACACAACCACAACACACTATGGTGGACCCCGGTTGAACGTACTACACTTTGGTTCCCACCATTACCCATTCTAGCTTGTGGTTAGCACGAGTGTTGTTTCGCAACAAGTAGTCTGCGAACCGGTCCTTAATTGTCATGAGCACCACTAGCAACAATTACAACCCTGGTACTCACAATCCACCATCAATCAAGTTTTAGTTGTCACATTTAATTAATCAACCACGCCTCACTGTCGTGAAATTGCATCCATTGTCCATTAATCATTGATAAGTGATTCATTAACTTTCCTCACATAAAATGTCACTATAGTTTCTAGGCATGGCTAAGCAAAATCCTAAATAATCTAGCCAGATAAATAATTAAACATCCAGCTAGTCAATATTATTACCTAGGGTATCAAGGTAAAGGAATCAATATCAACATGGCCATAATAGTCAAGGACCATAGGATAATAAATAAATAAATACCCATATAATGACATTCCAAAACATTTCATGCAATAACTTTAAAATAAAATAGATTTTGCAAATAGGATCAACATGCTCAAGGAGATTGTCGTGTGACTTGCCTTGCAATCGCAAAAGTCTTCAAATAATCTTCCGACCTCTTCCGTAGACTTCGCGATCTTCCGAAACATCGATTATACGCGACTACATGCAAAACAATAAAAAACCCTAAGAAACTCCAATAAGTAGTGCATAAAAATACATAAACAAGTAAATTATGATTTTAGATAAATTTAGGAAGAAGAACGGGTCGAATCGGACTTTAGACGGAAAAGATACGGCTTTTGGAAGATTGAATTCGGAATAAATCCGAAAAGAATTTGAAAAAGAATATTCTTAGAAATATTCTCTGGATTTTTAATTAAAATAAATATTTTTGGCTATACACAGTAGTGGGGCCGACTATCATAGGCTAGGTTCGAAGTGGAATTGGTCTATGGACCAAGGGATAGGTGGCTTTGGTGGACTAGCTGAGGTGTACTGCCACGTGGACAGAGGAGATGACATGGCAGCTGCAGTGGATGTTGACTCAGCCTCTAGGGCTGACGTGGCAAGTGACTGGATTAAAGAGATCCAACAGCTAAGATTTGCCCCGAGACGTTTAAAGGGAATTGGACGGATTGGATTTAATCTTAGCGATCCAACGGCTTGGATTGAGCCCTAGGGCTTTATGAAGATCCAATGGTGGAGATCAATCGGGGTGCTGTTCACGGGGCCCACCGGGCAGCCACAGGAGGGAGGGGAGTGGTTGTAGGGCCCATCTGTCAGCATCCAGGGACGGGAGCTCGGGTGCACGGGCCATGGTGCGGCGGCGCGGCTCCAACGCTTGGCGATGTCGGGAGAGCGGCGGCGAAACCTGGCGGCAAGGGCGGTGGTCGGTGGCGGGAGCGGCGACCCAGGAGTGGCGCGACGGCGGACGGCCAAGAAGGAGTAGGTGATGGCCGTTGCGACGACGGCGACCGAGGACGGCGGCAAATGACAGGAGCTAGAGGAGCGAAGAGGGGAAGCTAGGCTCCGGTTTGAAGTAGATGGCAGCAAGTTTGGAGCTCACCGACGGTGGGGATCGAAGAAGACGACGGCGGCGACGTCCTCCAAGCGGTGGGGAGAGGTAGATGCCGGCGACGACGAGGCTGAGCGGGGAACAGCACGGCGCCCAGCAGAGAAGATGGAGGTAACGGGGCGGCCGTTTTTGATGCTCACCGGCAACGGGAGGAGGCGGCGTCCGAGGCAGCCGGCGGGTGGCAGCTCAGCAAGCAGTCGGCGGCGGCTGGGAACTCAGGCTGGGCAAAGCAGCACGGAGAGGAGCCGAGCGGCGGCGATGGCGGCGGCTAGATGCAGGGGCGGTGGCGGCTTGATGCAGGGGCGGCGCTAGGGCACAAGGGCTGGCGGCTGTGATATATATAGGGGCGGCGGCGCTGAAATTCAGGGGCAGCACGAGGCGCGGTGACACAGGAGCGTGGGCGACGACAGGCCAGGATGAGCTAGGCACGGCGCGGGGAGGAGGCGCAGGCGGCGGCTGAGCTGGGTTGGCGACGGAACGGCGGTGTGGGCCGAGAGCGCGGAGACCAGGCCGGGGCGGGCGCAGGCCGAGGAGAGCTCGGCCCAGGCGGCTCGAGGCGGGGCCAGCCTGAAGAGGAGAGAGGAGTCTAGAGGAGGAAGAAGAAGGAAAGAGAAAAAAAGAAGGGAGGAAAAAGAAAGAAAGAAGAAAAAGAAGAAAAAGGAGAAAAAGGAAGGGGTTTTTGGAAAAATTCCAATTTTGTGAAAATTGGAATTTTGAGGATATTTACGTATTATATTTTTTGAAATACTCTGAATATGAGGATATATACATTCATACATATATATACATACGTATATATACATAGGTATAAATATATATATTGGGAATTGAACAGTATTTGAAAGTAAATAGAAAAAGAATATATGTAGTGGGTCCGGGAGACGGAATATATTGTTGGATTCAGAGAATGAAGAATATTTTCTCGAGGAATATTTGGGGAATAAAATATCGGATTATTCTTCGGGTTGGGAACTAGAGGAGATTTTTCGGGAATTGGGAAATGGAATATTCCGAATAAAATATTTTGGGATTAGGGAATTGACAAGGATGTTTTATTGGGACTGGAATTTGGAGAAATCTCGGACGATTGGGGATTTGGATTTATTTTGATAGAAAAGGGGTTTAAGGAAATATCTTGGATTTATCTCAAAGGGAAATATAGATATTTTGAATACAAAGGATCTCGGATTAGGAGTCCAAAAGAGTTCTAGGGTTTCAAAAATGAATAAATCCGGTAACTCCGAATTTAGGTTTTTGAGGTGACTTAGGGTTCTGGGAACGACACAAAGCCCTAGAAGAAAAAGGGAGTCAAAGTTCACGATGAACGGGGAGACTTCAAAGGACTGAATCAGGAATGACTCGAACAGGGGAAAAGAAATGGAATTTATTTTATATTTAATTAATTTACTAAAGTGATCTTTATTGAATTAAAATTAATTCTATAGCTCCGAAAAATCCGAGAAAATTTCAGAGAGTTTATTAAATCACGGGGAATTTACCAGAAGTAAATGCCACCACGAAACACGAAGAATTTATTATTATAAATACTCAAACGCTTAAAATATTCCGATAAAACCCCTAGAATATAAAAGCATCCAAGTATTTATTTAAAGATTTAAACTCGGGATTTTTAATATTGGAAATTTCAAAATTTTATTCAAACTCTTTTCTCAATCAAAAATTTTCTAGTGTATTCTTGTATTTCCATTTACCCCAATAGTTTTTAATTAAGATGATTTTCAGGGCGTTACAAAAGTGCTCAAAGGAAAGAGTTGAAGATCAACCAAACCCTTTTCTTTCTAGTTGCCCCAAATCTCGGGACGAGATTTTTGTAAGGGGGGTGGGTTTGTCACGCCCTAAAAATCGGTTTAATTAAAAATTATTTTTGGGTAAATCGAAATACAAGAATACACTTGAAAATTTTTGTTTGAGAAACGTGTTTGAATAAAATTTTGAAATTTCCAATATTAAAAATCCCAAGTTGAAAATTTTAAATAAATATTTGGATGCTTTTATATTCCTAGGGTTTTTCTCGAAATATTTTAAGCGTTTAAGTATTTATAATGATAAACTCTTTGTGTTTTGTGGTGGCATTTATTTCTGGTAAATTCCCCACGATTTAATAAACTCTCTGAAATTTTGTCGGAATTTTCGGAGCTCCAGAATTAATTTTAATAGGACAAAGATCATTTCTATAATTAGATAAACCTATAATAAAACCGCAGACTTTTCTCCTGTTCGGGTTGTTCCGGTTCAGTCCTTTGAAATTCCCCCGTTCGCCTTGAACTCCGTGAAATATATTCCTCGGATATCCCAAAACTCATTTGGTCTCCCCAATCCCAAATAAATATTCCGATTCCCCTGATATTCTAAATTTGCCGAACCCTGCACACTATTCTTCGTTTTCGGATTCCCCGAAAATGTTCCCAATATCCCATTAATCCTGAGTATTCCTATTGCTCGGCCTCCGCAAGATACTTTCCGGGTTTCCAATCCTTGGAATATTCTGATATTTAATTCCCCAAAAATCCCCACCTTTTCTCCTTCTTTTCTCTTTTCCTTTTTCCTTCCAATTTTCCCTTCCCCTTTTATTTTTCTCTCCTTTTTGGGTTCTCCCCTCCTGTTCATCTTCTCTCTCTCTTTGCTTGGTCGCTAGCCAGCCGAAGCCGCCGGCCGCCCTAGGCTGTGCCCCCCCGGCCTGCACTGCCTGTTCCCTCACTCCCCCGGCCTGTGCCAGCCCACCGCCGCCTCCCTCGGCCTGCGCCTAGCTCGCCTGCCTCTGCGCCACCCTAGACCCTGTCAGCGCCCTATGCTCCCATGCGCCGCCGCTTTTCTTGGCACGTCGTGCCTCACCCGGCCACGTCTTCGCCTCGCTGAGCTCACAAATGGAACCCCTGTGCCTCTCTCTCCTTTTCCCCTCATCTAGCCGAGCTCGCAGCTGCCCATCTGCGCCCTTTCTGCCGCCCCTGCGCGCTGCGTAGCCGCCGTCAGGAGTCGCAGCCGGCGCCGCTCTTACCCGTGCCAATGTCGCCGGTTGGCCGCCACCGTCGTCTCGTGCTACCACCGGTGAGCATCCAACCCACCGCCCATCGCCTTCCTCCCTTTCTCCTCCGGAGTCTCACGGATCGGGAGACTGCCCTTCGCCGCTCCTCGTCGTCCCCCTCCGCCGGTCGCCGTGGTGCCGCCGTCGGTACCTCCGCCCCAGCGCCATGCTTCGTCGCCATCTACTCGGAGCCCAACTCCCCTCTCTACCATCGTCACCTGACGCCCGCTGCTCGACATCGTGGTCGGCGCTTCATTTCTCTTCTCCAACCTACCGAGGTCGCTGCTGGCCATCGTCACCTACGCCGCCGTCGCCGTTCCCGCGTTGAGCCACCCCGTCGCTGCCGGACATCGCTGCAACCTTCCTGTCGCCCTGCTGCACCGCCGCCTTGGCCTGGTCCTCCCCTGCGCACCGTGCCGCCGCCCTGCTCTGTTTCCATGTTGCTGTTGCCGTCGCCTAGCCGTGTTGGCCGTGCCGATAGCCGTCCTGCTTGCCGGATGCCACCCTCTGTCCTCACGGCTGAATCGTCGTTGTCCTCGTCGCTTCATCGCTGGTCGTCGCCCTCGTTTGCCGCTGGTGAGCCCGCAAACCGAGCCTGCTCGTTGTCCCCATCTTCTCCACTCTGGTACCCTATGTCATGGTCGTCGACACCGCCCATCGCCCAGCCGCTGGCCTCGCCTCCTTCTCTTCCATCTAGTCCCAGTGCCATCATTGATCGCTGCCGTGCCGTCCCGGGGCCGATGCTTGTGTCGCTGTTGCCGCACGGTTGCCTTGGCCGGCACCATGGCAGGAACTCGGCCTCTTCTTCTTGTGATGCTGCTGCGTGGGTCCCGCGTGCAGTAGTTCGGCCGTCCCAGCTGTTGGATCATTCTGGGCCGCTTAGAGCCGTCCGATCAATTGAATCCAATCTTCACCATCGAATCTCCTTAAACCCTAGGGTTGAATCTCGGCTGTCCAATCTATATCAAGTTCCTAAATCAATCTCGGCCGTTTAAATCCATCCAAATCGAATCCCTGCCATTGACTCCTTTTTTTTAATCCGCTAGTGCCTTGTCAGCCCTAGCCCAATCCACCACTCCAGCTACTCAGATATGTGAGCCATGACTATGACAGTAGGCCTCACTCTCTTTTCTAGTACCAAAAATAATCCTTTTAGCTTAATTATGAGGGAATATTCCCGAGAATATTCTTTTTCCAATTTCTTTTCGGCTTTTCTCTGAATTAAATTTCCGAAAGTCGTATCTTTTTCGTCTGAACTCCGAATTGACCCGTTCTTCTTCCTAAATTTATCTAAAATCATGCTTTACTTGTTTATGTATTTTTTATGTACTGTTTATTTGGAGTTTCTTAGGGTTTTTATCATTTTGCGTGTAATCGCGTATAATCGCCGTTTGGAGGACCGCGGAGTCTACGGAAGAGTTCAGAAGAGCAATCGAAGACGTTTGTCGCAAGGCAAGTCACACATTCATCCTTGAGCATGTTGAACCTACTTTGTGAAATATTTTATGATTTAGAAATAAATTGCATGTTTTGCCAATTACATGGAATATGGGATAACCTATCCACTTACTCGAGACCCTGTTTATTTGTTATCCATTCCTTGATAACTTTGGGTGATAATTTAACTAGCTTAGGTCTCATTGGATGACTTGGCTAGAGATAGGACCTGCTTAGCCATGCTTAGCAACATAGCTCACTTGTGAATTAAATATTATCTTTTTATTTGATTCGACTCAATGTCAGAAAAATGGAACTTTGGATAGGCTAATGTTAAATTACTAAAATTGGACCTAAATGGTGGGCTGTGGGTGTATGGTTTTGCTTGTCACACCCATGGCAATTAAGGACCGGTTCGAGGGAACCACTTGGGCAACTACCCGTACTTTTCACAAGCCAGCGTGGGCAACGGCAGGGCTTGAAGCGTTTCTTCTCCCTCTCCTAGGCACCGAAGAAGAGGGTGGGCGTGATGGAGTTGGGTCAGCCTGGGGTAGGGTTGATCGGCTTCCGGATTCACCGTGGCGCAAGGGGGGTAGCCTGGCCAATATGGCGTGCCCTGTCGGCAGGTGCAACCTCAGCGTGGTGTGGATGGTTAGGGAGAGGTTTCGTGAACGGTCTTGTCACAGCCTCTTGCGGGGTGTCATGGTGACACATTGACACACGAAAACGTGTGAGGCTGTGTCTTGTGGGTAAAGTTGTACACCTCTGATCAGTGTGAATCTATTCGAATAGCCGTGCCCGCAGTTATGGGTACATTGGTCAAGACTCACCGTGATTAGTCTCACCTTTAGATAATTAATCTGGCTTTATGAAACTGGTATGGTCCGTGTGGAAGGTGTTGTGTCCGGTGAACATGGTTGAGTTGGTCGGGGGTGGCCGGTTAGCTTGGTGTAACGCTAATCGGTGGAGACTAGTGAGCGTGGTGTAACGCTCATCAGTGACGCCTGGTGGACGTGGTGTAACGTTCATCAGCGTGGCCTGGTCAACGTGGTGTAACGTTGATCAGGAAAGACTGGTCAACGTGGTGTAACGTTGTTCAGTGGATGTTAACGCCAAAATTTGGTAAGGCCCTGTATCAGATTCGGTGAAAGGGAAAATTGCAGTCAACTGGCGGAACAGAAGAGACCGATTCCGGGAGGGAGCCGTGAAGACCACTGTTTGGCAGTTATTTACTGTATCTATTAATTAGGCAAGTGTTTATCTTTAGGAAACCTGACCTCGTGTCCGGTCAGGCCTTGTTAGCGTTTTCTGTTATAATTAGGAAATCATGTACCATGTCCAATAAGGACTCATATAACTCGGGGTATAAATACGTACGCCCGGGGACCTTGTAATTTATCACTCGATCAATACAATTTCGGCGCATCGCCACCCTTCCGACGGGATCTTGCTTCTCGAGCCGGGCTGCATCGGTTAGGTCCGACCTCCTGCGAGAGGGTAAGTCTCGTCACCCCGGCTACCTATCGGCTAGGACTTCCTCGGTTAGGTCCGATATTCTAGTCGGTTTATGGTAGTCGGCTTACCACGATATATTTATTTTATCTATGGCTGCATCAGTTCAGTTTGATCTCATAGATTGATTAGGTATATCACATCACGCGTGCATAGATCGTATCGGCTTGCTGGGAATGGTTTATCATCAGTTTGTGCTGCATCGGTTAGGTCCGACCTACTAAACTGCTAGCGATAAATCGTTCCTGCTAGGTCGATACTTTATGTGCAAGTGTCTTATCGGGGTGCATAGCCGGTAAGTTATCATGTTTTAGCATCACGATCGCATCAGATCTATCGGCTTATTGAGATCTCATTATTATTATCAGTCTGTGCTACAACGGTTGGGTCTGATCTACTAGACTGACAATAATAACGTTATTCTTAATAAGCTGATGGGCTTTATGCGATGTTGTTATCGGAGTGCTTAGCCGATAAGTTATCTCTTATTAAATATGGCCGATTGTACTACTTGCCTTGTTATGCATTCTTGCCTGCATTGCTGTTACGATCGGCTAAGGGCCAGCCGATTGGTTTACTCTGCCGATCCGAATGCGAGCACAAGCAGGTTCCTGGGCACGATCTCAGCAAGTTCCCGGGCACGACCTCAGTCAAGTTCCCGGGCACGACCTCAGGTAAGGGCCCGGGCACGAGCATAGGTAAGAACTCGGGCACGGACACGGACGGCGGATGAAGATCCCAGGCGCAGATGTGAGCAAGGGCCCGGGCACGGGCGCGGGCAATATCTTCGCAGCGATACCAGTAACTTTGACGACGATCGGCTGGAGTCCATTTAATCTATTTACTTACATATCTTGCCTGCTTACTTTATCAAGTTTATAGCCGATTTTTGAGCATCCCTTCGATGATCGGCTAGTTTAATACTTGTCTATTATCATGTTATTGCTCTTGCCGTCATCGGCTTTTAGCCGACGTATAAGTGCTACAGTGCGTATCAGCCATCGGCCGATGAGATGAGTCCAAGCCGGCTTTCAGCCGATTGGTTCACGAATTTGACATCTTTTCTCCTTGTCAATTGCAGGGTCAAATTGACTGGCACGCCTACGAACCTCAAGACTTTAGGACCTGCACTGGAGTGAAGCAAATCTCCTAGGCCTTTGCGTGTCTCCCAGACGCCGGACGGCCCTCGGCGGGTTTTCGGCGTCAACACGTTTTTTGGCATGCCTGGTGGGACGTGAAGTTTTCAACAATCAGATCTACAACATGGCCGGGAAGGAAGTCAAAACAGACAACATAATTTCGGTCAGCATGGAAGATTTAACAGAAGAACAAAAACAGCAAATTGAGCAAACTATGGCCAACTTTCAGAAGTTGTGCTTAGAATCCTTCAGCATGACAAGGCAAGGGCCGATTCAAAAATCCCAGTTTCCGAAGCCAGTACTGGTTGGAGAATCGAGCCGTACGCCACCTGAGAGTCCACCGGTAAAACCCTTACAAGAGATGGTGAATGAAGCAGTTCATCACGCGCTCATCAATCAGTCCGGAATTCTGGTTAACACACTTCATAATCTTATAAAGAAGACGGTGGATGGATCGATTATTCAAGAGCCTACTCGGGGTCCTGTTTTCCTCCCACCAAATGTTGAACCAAACCAAGTTGCTTACAACGTCAGCAGAGACATACCAGAAAACCTGTTTACACAGAATCAGGCTAGGGGGCAACAGGATATTCCTGCTGGATATCATCGGTCTGCTTACTATGGGGGATATCAGCAAAATTATCCAGGAGACGGGGCCGATCCAGGTGTTTACCAGAGGGAATATCACAGACAGAATCGGCAACAAACTCCACTTGTCCAGTACCAACAAGACAACCTGAGGGAAGAAGATCTATCAACTAAGGTTGCTGAAATAGTAAGGGAGCAGTTCGGGATCAAGCCCAAGAAACAAACATTCATGTATCGGCATCCATATCCTGGGTGGTTCGATAGGGTTCCATTACCACACCGATACAGGGTCCCGGATTTCTCTAAGTTCTCAGGGCAAGACAACACGTCTATAGTAGAACATGTCAGTGTATTCCTGGCACAGTGCGGGGAGGCATCGGCTGAAGAGGCTCTGAGGGTTAGATTTTTCCCCTTGTCACTATCTGGATCGGCTTTTACATGGTTCTCTTCATTACCACCGAATTTTGTTCAGGGGTGGGCCGATCTAGAAAAATAGTTTCATAAATACTTCTTTGCTAGAATCCATGAGATGAGACTGACAGATTTGACATCGGTTAGGCAACGGCCAGATGAAACAGTACCGGAATATGTTCAGCGATTTTGGGACGTCAGAAACCGATGTTACAGTTTAAACTTGAGCGATGGACATTTGGCCGATCTGGCTTTCCAGGGTCTTTTGGCACCAATTAAGGAGAGGTTTTCATCACAGGAGTTCAAGTCCCTGGCGCACCTGGTACAGAAAGTATCGGCTCATGAAAGCCGGTTCCAAGAGGCAAAAAAGGATAAATATCAGAGGAGGGTTGCTCAAGTTCAAGTTTATTCATCGAGCTCAGACGATGAGGGATCCAATGCTGAGGTTGGATTGGCGGAGTGGGCCAGGAACAAGAAATCAGTATCATGCCCATGGGTCAAGGATATCGGCAAAGAGGAGCGGTATGATTTTGATATTAGTAAAGCCGATAAAATCTTTGACTTGCTGTTACAAGAGAAGCAGATACAATTGCCGCCAAACCACGTGATTCCTTCAGCCGAAGAACTAAAAGAAGAAAAGATATTGCAAGTGGCACAATACTATATCGATCTACTAACGAGTGCAAGGCATTTTCGGCAACAAATTCAGTCGCTGTCGAATAGGGAAGAATCAAATTCGAAGACAAGAAGCCAATGAAGATTGATGGACACCCGTTCCCATAAAACAATGGTCTATGCGGGTCATCATCAAGGGATCAGGCCCGATGGAGCAAGATGTCAAAGACATAAATCAAGGATTACTTCATCGGACATGATAGAAAAAATATTCGAGGATATGAGGAACAAAGGGATGAACAGAAAAGATATATCACATTGGGACTGCCCGTTCTTCCGATTCTGCTGACAAGGGATCGGATTGCCCGTCTGAATCAAGCAAGATGAGATTGCCCCAGTTACGGAGGATAATTATGAGCTGCAACTCGCAGCGGTATCGGCAGTCGGGAAGTCAGCGGATGATCAGCAGCAAGGTATTCATAGATGGTCATCTTGGAAAAGAGCGATCGATTCATAGCCGATTAGGGCGATCCATGAAGAGTTCTTTGAAGAGGATGAAGAGGAAGTACATGAAAACACAAGTCACCAGAATCTCTAATGGTGCCTAGTGGGATATTCACACGAAGAATCAAAGAGGAGGGCACATAGCGACTACGATACCTGAGAGCAACAGAGAACGAGACAAGAATCAGGAAGAGGCTGATCATCGTCACAAGAGAGGATTAACAGGTATGGCGGTGAAGAGAAAAGAGACGATGAACCTGATCAATCGGCCCTTAAGCAAATATGGTGTTCTTTTTTGCCTCGGGAATATAAAGCACTTTCATCAGATGAGAAGGCGATGAGGAAATTTTCGCTCAAGCTGACGTTGCAACCGATCAGGCCATATTTGATAAACCTGAAGAGTCAGACGCACGCACCTAAAGCCGTTATATATCAAGGGCTATGTGAATGGAAGCCGATGACAAAGATGCTGGTTGATGGGGGAGCTCAGTGTAAATCTCATGCGCTCATGCCACCTTCCGGAAATTGGGGAAGACTGCCGAAGCTCTGATCAAGACAAATATGGTGCTAAAAAGACTCGGTGGGAATTCATCAGAAGCGAAGGCGTATTGAACGTGGCAGTTAACAGTGGGGAATAAGACATTACCCACAACGTTTTTGTCATCGACGGAAAGGGGTCGTATAGTTTGCTTCTCAAGGCAGGACTGGATTCACGCGAACTGTTGCGTGCTTCGACAACTGCATCAATGTTTGTACAGTGGAGAGATCAAAGTTGAAGTGGTCAGAGATCGGGGTCAACCAAATTGGCAATGACGATCTACCGAGTCTGCGAACTGCTGTGTGGATTGCTGTCGGAAAATATGGGAAGGAGACTCCTCAAGGTCACGTAGCAGGGATACAGCCGATCCGGCAAGTTCGGCTCTGAGTTGTTGCTCTGATGGGCTTACTTGAAGACTTCGAGGGAACGGGCAAGGATTCACGTGCACGATGATTTGGGGAGATCTGCTAGCGGAGATAAGCACGGCCTGAGTAATAGGCAAAGGTTGAGTCTGAACTTCAAGAAGAATTGATAACACTGTTGAAGGAGTATCGGATTGCTTCGGATTGGGAGGACCATGAGATGTCAGGATTAAGCCGATCAATTGTTTGAACATCGGCTTGCCGCATCCTAAACCAGGATATGGTTTGCCAGGGCTCCAAAGGAGATTCAAGGCAGAGTTTATGGCCCGATCCAAAAGCAGAAATCAGCAATGTCGTATGTGCAAGTTCTACGGCCATGGATTCTGAGTGGGTTTCTATAATTAGTCTGGTGGAAAAGACGAACGGAAATTGAGGATCTGTATTGATTTCGAGATGAATAAAGTCACCCCAAGATGATACCCAATGCCGATAGGCTGGTTTGTTGGTGAAGTGCGTCACGGCCACAAGATTGGATCAGCTTCATACGGAATAGCGGATACCATCAGAATTTTATGGTGAAGAAATATTAGCATTGAATGGTTTCGGTGCCTCGGAGCCTATCTCGGCTTGTATGAGTGGGATAGTAATGACTTTTGGATTGAAAAGTGCGGTGGCGACTTCTCAGGAGCGATGAATTTATATTTCATGATCTCATCGCTTATTGTAGAATTTACATTGATGATGTGGTGGGTTAAGTCTAACAGGTGTGAGGAAAAGCCATATAGCTGATCTGTGAAAAGTGCTGGAGAGGGCAAGAAAGTGACGGGCTAAGGAATGATCCAAGAAATGCGGGCTTTGTGGTATGGCTGGGCTCGTTTTTGGCGTTTTATGGTTCATCTGAATCGAGGGATTGAAGTTAGTCAGCGAATCCCGCATCAGGAGCCATTAAGACTACAGAGCCATCAAGCAATAAGCACGGAGTTGCAGTATTGACGGCAAGATTCTGTTGTAAGGAGGTTTATATAAGATTTTCGTAGGGAGAACGAATTCTTTTACTCGTTTTTGAGTTGAAGGCTGATCAACAGTTTGTGTGGGGGGCAGCCAGCAGAAGGCTTCGACGAGATCAACAACTATCTGAGTTCCCACTTATTTTAATTCCGCGAGAGGGAGTAGCCGTTCAGGTTGATACTTGTTAGCCATGGAGGTCTCATGAGTCTGTTTTGATACAGGAATTTGAGGGAAAGAGGGAGTCGTTGTTTTTATCGAGGCAGACGGTCTTTTGGATGCTAAAACGAGATATCCTGCGGTGGAGTAGTTATGCCTGTGGTTTATATTTCTCATTAAAAACGTTAAGGCATATATCCTGATCGGCTAAGTGTCAGTAGTTTGCAGGCGATGTGGTTAAATATATGTTGTCGCTCCAGTACTTGCAAGGGCGAAGTTGGTAAATGGATTTTTGCTTTGACGAGTTCGACTTAAGATTGAACGGCTAAAGAATCAAGGGACAAGCAGTGCCCGATTTGCATTGTACAACATAGAGGGTGTCACGAGGATATGATATGTGGAGGCGATCCATGGACTTTGTTTTTTGTGGATCGGTTTGCAAGCATGATCTGATAAGTTGGTTATTATATTCGCTCGGGGGGCAAGTTCCAGTTTTGGTTTTCATTAAACTTATCGGACTATATCAAGTGGAGTACGAGGCGGTATTTGCCAAAAGGGCTACGGCTTTTATTGGCGATCGTGAGCCAATGTCATAGAAATAATTGGCGATTTTTATTGGTGGTCAAGCAGTTGTTCGGAGATATGAGTGCAGGGATGATTTTTGAGGTCATATTGAGGAGTGTATGGATTTTGTTAAAGGATTTCAAGATGTATCAAAGATCATGAGTTCCGCAGGGAGCAGAATTAGAAGAATGATCTTGCGAGATTGCTTCAGGGTATCGGCTGAATAGGGCAGGTTGAGGTTGAAATGCCGATATTGACTTTAGAAGCAGGCCGAGCACTGGAGCCAGGAGTAATTGATTATTTGCAAAATCCGTCGGCAAATCGGTTTCTAGGAAATTCGATATAAAGCTACTAGTATGTGCTGCTCTGATGGGGAACTGTAATTTCAGGACTTTTGAGGGAGGTTCCTGCTAGTGCCTGAGTGAAGAAGCCAAAGTAAGTTATGTGTGAGGTGCATGAAAGGCGTCTGGGGACTCATTCATCGGTCATTAAGATGAAAGTGGTTGCGAGAAGAGTCAGATATTTTTGGCCGA